>JAXCHB010000285.1:2077500-2178765 GCA_036926305.1 Uropetala carovei
TCCTGTATGTAAATTTAAAAAAAAAACCTTAATAAAATGTAGGTCATGGAGGGAATTATTATTCAATAAAACGGACATCCTTCACTTCTTAATAGAGTGCGTTGTAATATGCTGTCCTTTACATTTTACATTCTTCGAGAGGATTTTTTTCTCGACAAATAATCGAGTTTTCAGTCTTCCCTTGACTGCGATGAGGCTCCCGGAAGTGAGCGGAGCAGAGTACGAAGAGGTCCCCCCAAGGACAGAACTTCGGCTGGGAGGTGAAAGCACTTGGGATGCCTCTTCCGTTACAATCCGTTTACTTTTGGAATCGAACCTCAGTCGCGGGGGCTAAGCAACATGAGGAAAACTGGATGAAAGAAATAAGGCTTCGGAATAGGCGGGAATTAAACAATCGATATCCTTCGATGCGGATTTACGATGCATTCCTCGCGTACTTTAAATATCTGTATGTGTATTCATGCCAGTCGTTTAAATCTCTCTACGGACAGGTACACACACACAAACTTTAAAAGCTATGCCTACTTCGCTTCGCAAGTTTTATATGCATTTTGTGTGAGCCTTGAGATGAAAAAAACATTGCAGAGTTGTCTTGAATTTCAGGTTTTCACCTGTATTAACACATAAACTGCATAAAAAATCGTGTGCAAATAAATCACAAAACACTTTTATCAAACGGGCACAACATTTTTTTCATTACAAATGATTGTATCGTGTACTTTGATGGCATATTATGGAGAATTACCAATTTTTGACCCTTATTTAGCTGCCGTTTCCTAATGCAATTTGAATTTTCTCATGCTAACTATCGCTTTTAATAGATAGCGGCATTAAATTCTTCTGCAGTCTATGGAAAACGCATCATAATTTTCTAAGAAAGTATCCTTACCTTTTAATCGCAGAGCCTTTGTGTTTGCGCTAATCGTTTGTGTTCTCAGTCATTACTCACTGTTTCTTAGCTATCGATGGCTTTATCGAATACATAGTATTCTTCGAGAGCGGTCCTAAGATGATACTCCTGATACTCTTATTTATATTTTCGATCACCGTAGAGCTTTTAATCAAAGTATCTACTAAATACTTGGATCATTAGATGGCAGGAGCTGAGCGTTACAGGTGACGGTTTCTTTGGTACAATCGGCGTTATGCTGAGAATGTAGAATAAAGCGTTGCTTCCGTCTGTTCAAGTCGTTTAATTTTGTCATACGGCTAAAATATTGCATGAGCTTAGGAGTACACCACAGTTTACAAATTATTACGTAGAAATAATCACTGATACCAGTAGTTATACTTGTGCCTATCCCCAAATTATATATGATAGAATAATATTATAGAGTTTAAAAGATGTAGGTATGATGCAATGTCATCAGTTGCCGTACACTTCGCGAGGAGTTTAACTGGTAACCCGTCGATGGTTTGCGCCTCTCTCGTTAGCGATCACAATACGCTTGCATATCTAAATTAGAAAAAAATGGCTTGTTTTATACTATTTATCATTGGCCTACTTTATAATGCTTCTACTTGATGGTATTCGGTAAATTTCCTATAATTGCACATTTAACTATGGTTATAGAATTCGAAACTTAAGCAAGACGTACTTCGAATAACTCTTTGCTCACCTCAGCTATTTAAGACTTAATTATGGAGTACCAAGCTAATGTTTGCTCCTACATTTTGTTTGAAAAATAATTTTTAGCCTACCGATCTCAAATCGATTTTTCTTATCTTATAATTACTTCTTTATTTTATGGTCCACTATGTTCGGGATTTAGCTTTTGAATTATTTTTTCATTAGACGACATTGCAAAACAATATATTCTGTTATTTATTAGCTTAGTGCGCCGATTGCAAAACTTACATTTTTTCTGTATTTATCACCTATGGTTGTTACAGTGCAACGAAACAAGGCGGCGAAAAGTTTATGTAATTTTGTTACAAAACTGTTCCTTTTATTTTTCGTAATAAATAAAAGTCTCTGTATCGGTTTTCCTTACAATCGATCTCACGTAACATGTCTCGGCGGCCGTATCTCCTGATATATATATATAATCTTTTCTTATAGTTCCTCCTAAATACACATCTATGTAGTAGTTTCAATCTCGCGGTATTTTAACGATAGCGCCATGTACGTTTCATCATCTGAAAATGACCTAATGCTCTTTATGTAAAAAATTTTCTTACAGATCCACCTTCTCTGCGAAGAACTTTTTTCATTTTCCAAATATGAACCATCTTGTGCGTTTTCCTTACAATATATAAGAACCACTATTCCACACCTTTCTTTCTACGAAGGCCATCTTCTTCTTTGCGAAACTTATCACTCGAGGAATATGCATATGGTGACACATTTACAGACTTGCATTCAGGAAACTCAGTTCCGTCTTTCACACGGCTAAATCTATTGGGCACGAAATACCCTTGCAGCGGTATATATGGTTACTTCTGCTCATTTTCTTCTATAGATTTAATTTTTTAAATAGAGGTTTAAAATATTAATCGGTCAGCATAACTTAAGATTCCATTTCGTTCTAAGGAGAAAATTTTTGGAGGAATTTCTGACAGATGAATTATAATGAAAAAGGTTCTTTTACGGTGAATATGTTAATAATAGCAAGGAGGTTTTTGTGCCGATTATGCTGTATGTTTTTAGGCATATCGAAATATTATGTGGAGTTAAATGTGGATTCGAATGTGCATTCAGGAACGTGCGCAAGCGCGTCCAAGCATATTCCGGTGGATTGATGAAATCGATTTCTCTTTATTAGGGAAACTATTTTCTTTAATGGAGTTAAGAGGTAGTGCCCGTCAAAGACTTTAAGACGTCTCCTGGGGCAGGTCGGATGGGGTTAAGGAGCATTATTCTTCTTACCCCTCCCGATTGGGCTCGTCACTAGTTTTGGGGCACAGGTTAACCAACTCTACACCATCTTTATTTTGTATCTCGACGCTTGGTGGTACAAATGCTTTTTTTAAACAAGGGAAGCGTTATAATTACTTCATTGACTTCACTTATATACACATACATTTTATTTTTAAATTCGGAATATGCATAATAGGCCAGAGGTAAATATGCACCGTTGTGTTATAATTTATTTTTAATCATTTTCGATACATCTGTTGTCCACATGTATCCTTTTCCCATTTATTCCTGCACCTTGGTAAAATTATACCAAAAAGTTTCTTTTGGACAACGAAAGTGCTAGTTAGAATTGTAACCTTCTGAAATCCCTCAAACAATTAATAGCCGAGAAAAAGTTAAATACATTCAATTATATGCCAATATTTTAGAAACCAAATAAAAAATTAATATTTTGACGAGGCTATCTTATCTATCGAAGATAATCTCTCGAGCCTAACATGCAAATATGATTGGCATCAGGAGCGCCCGCAAGATTTTGGCGCCCCGGGCAGAGCTCTGCACGGGCCTGATTTTCTAGGCTCGGCCCGGCCCGTATGATGTAATTGTAGGCACGGCCCGTGTGACATTACGGAGGACCAGTGTGACTTGCTTGATTTTTAAAGCCCGGGCCCGCAATTAATTCCAAAGGATCGGTCCGTGCAGGACTCTAGCCCCGGGCAGCCGCTCCCCACATTGAGCCGGCGACGCTCCTCTATTCCCTTCGCCACCTCCAACCCCGTCGTCGTCTTTACCCCCTCTTCTTTCCGCAACTGCCCCTCCTAAGCCCTCGTCGCACCAGAGAAAACCCAATCACTCTCTCGTATGCCAGCTGGCCATCCGAGTCGCTCTTCGGAGATCGGTTCCTGTTCTCTGCGTTGCGACACTTAATCGCGGCATTCTACTACTTATTATGCGTCGCACCGTTATGTGAGAAATATTCATTGGCGTGACAGGAAACGTTTTAATTCGCCTTAATGAGTTGAATCGAAGGACGATTGTGGTGGCGGATAGGGATTCGTTTGCGGGGCAGAGCTTCCCCATAATTTTAGAATAAGCGTGACAAGTATTGTTTTTTCGCGCACTCGTCTCGCATTAACTTCAGCGAGATGCTCGGGAAGGACTTAATTGCAAACAAGGAAACGTCACGCCGTGTTGCAGAAACACCCATCTTCCTCGTGCAGTGTTTTTTACGAGATTTTTCCTTTCGTGTGTTGTTTCTATGCGGTGTTACTGAGCCGAGCCTATATGCGTCCCTTTTATGTAAAAATAAAATTTATGCGAACATCCGTATTTTACGATGGACAACCATAAAAATAAATTCGGAAAGTTTGAGCAACGTATTGAATTGGGTCAAGGCAATTTTTGGCGAGGGAAATAAAAATCGATTGCGAATAGATGTTCCCTTGGATACGAGAAGGTGAATGCAACTCTCACCAAACATATGTGTTGCCGTTAACTTCGAGTATGTCACGTGACGTAACATGTTTTCCAAAACGATTAATTGAACTCGCCTTCATGATGGAATGCAAAGGATAATTGGGAGGACTCCAAGATCCTAAAAACCATAAAGATAAACATTCGCCTTTCGAAGTGCTTATTAATATATGTATAGTATAAAGGGAGTAGGTAAGTGATGCTAATTTGGGTAATTGACAATTGCGAAGTATTTTTTCTTAGTCAATAGGATTTTTAAATCTTTTTATATTTGAACCTAGGTTTCACGATCGCGTAATATATTATGTAGAGTTTTTCCGGGAAATTTTCGAATTTTTTACTTTTCGATTCCCATTGAAAGCATTTTAAAAATCTCGGGAAAAGTATTGCAAAATCGGTGTAATTTAGGAGTTAATCTGATCCCACAGATGTTACTGTTAATGGTTACTATAAAACAACATGCAAATGGTGAAACAAATAATACAAAAACAGTTTGTGAAAGCAGTTCATTATTTTGGTTCTAATTGTGAATAGGCGCAAGAAGGACAAAATATTTTAGATTTAATAACTAATCAATTATAAAATACATTCAGTACCTGGTAAAAAGTATTTTATAGAACCACAGTAAAAATACCTATAAAAAATATTTTTTTTAAAGATCCCGCAAAAATAGATATAATTATGTAATTATTGTTTGAGAGAAAGCTGTTTAAACTACGATCACGAAAGTCTTTTTAATGCTGGCACTTTATTACTTTGACAATAGATAAGTATGTAGTGATACATTAATTTTTCCAAAATAATTTCTTAAAATTTATTATTTTGATAAATAAGCGGGTTCAAATTTGTTTTTGAATTGAAAATCTGCTTAATTTAAAACCAAACATCTTCAATTTTTTATTAAAATTTATATTAAACTGAAATGAACAAAATATCTCATAATTGAATACATATTTCTTAACAATGAAAGTAATAAAAAATCAAATTTTGCCTAATTCAGAGTAATTTGTAAATTATTTTCTCAATATATCCCAGGAAAGATAACTTGAATTGCTCGAGTTCCAGAAAAATGTCCGGGGGAACATGTTTCCTTGTAATATTGATTTTATGATGAGTAAATTAGAGTTAATTAACGGCGATTAGAGAATTTTATTTGCGCAAAAGCGAATCTCGAAACATATTGTAACATTACGAATTTGAACGATCGCAAACAAAGATGATCCACGCAGAGCGGATGGTGCGTGTGGGGAATAGTCGAGGCAAAATGTTGAGCGAAGGAGCAAGAGATGGAGGTGGGGTAGTAGGGGGCGCAGCACACTTCGGCAATTCCTAGAAAGAAACGAAAGGTTTTTCACGCGAATCGTTTGCGACGATTGGAAGGCGTCTCACGTGCCACCGAGAGGTTTCGGAAGACTCTTTGTGTTTCTGTTCAGACGAGACAAAACTTTCTAAACGACGTCATGCAAACGACATGAAAGCAAAATAAATTCACGCTATCATTTAAATCGACGCAAGAGGAAAACTGTGGCACTATCAGGTTTTAGCATTGGTTTCGGTAGAATATTTATCAGCCTCTATTAATCCAGCTGAAAATCCATATTAGCCCGAGACAATACTCACTTTGAATTATGTGGTATTCTTCACATTTTTCTGAACGAATGTAATCTATCGGGTATTTTGAAATATACGAATGAGAAGTTTGAACTCCCTAAGAAAACTTCTCTCTCTCTCTCTCAAATAAAAGTTGTCTCATAATCGGACTTACTCGGAATTTACTTATTTACTAGCAGCCCGTTACAGCTACGCTTGCAAATAATCTAATTGTAAGTAGTTCGGCCCTATGTTAGATCTTCTTTGTTCCCTATTCATTTGACGTGTTTCCTTATTTCTTTGTCTTTCTTGTACTCTCCGCTCCTCATCTTCACGGGCAATCCCATGAGCTTCCGCAGTTCTTTCTCTCTCTTTTCTACGATATTCTTCATTTGATCTCTGGCTCCACTTCCTTTCTCTGGCAGCTGAAGCTGCGCTAATTGCTCTCCTTTTCACTGGACTACCCCGTGGCATTTTTAAATTTTCTGCGATTTTACAGCAATATATTAGAGCAATTACATGATCACAATGTCACAGAGTTACTCAATGCTAGTTTAATATCGCGGTATATTCAAAGGGGAAAATTTTTTAATTCTACCTTACCTTAGTTCCAATGATTATCTTTGCACCCTTATAGACGAACTCACAAAGAGTTGCCTTCCTTCAAGTGTCTATCAACGACTGCTTTTAATTTCTTTCATGACCTACTATAAAGGCGACGTCAATGCAACCGTTTATTTAGATTATCAATGAAGAGAAGATAACAATAACGCTTTTCTTTCGTCTATTTGAAAGATTGATTGGTCTTAAATGAATCGGAGGCAACAATGAGAGTCTCCTTGGCAACGCCCGGAATGAGTACGAAAAATCTGCAAAATTTTGAATAAGAATGCGTATTTCTGAAAAATTCGACCGTGTAACATGTAAACATCGCAAGAATAAGATATTATAGAGCTTTAGCCGTCGAATAAAGCAGAAAAGAAGAAAATCGGTATTTACGTATTTTAACGACTGAAGGAAAAAAACCTTGCACTCTGAAAAATCGAAAATCCCGTGTAAACTTATGGGAAAAAATATTTGTCTCCTGGATTCGAACCCGGGACACTTTAGCAACCAAAAATATTTTCCAGGGAACTCATAGCCAGTAGAAAGAAAACGCCGTTTACCGCATATCTTTACGACGAACGATTCTCGAGAAATACGCCGATATAATTTCACGAGGCTTCATACGCACGGACTGACGGACGTACGGACACAGCTTCACTACGCGCATAATATATAGGATATTTTAATATTCCTAAAGCAAGGGTGAACCAATATCTTTTTTCAGAGTTAACGGATGATTGGGGAAGTCGTGGTTTATAATATAAGAGGCTATACTTAAAGTGTAGGAGGAGGATGGTGGTAGAAGAGGGAAGCAGACAGAGGAAAAGAGAAAGAGGGAGGATTCACATTATTACAATTCGATTCGTCTGATGTGCGAACGCTTTCGTGGGATGGATATCCCGAGGATAGATAAGTCGGCGCCCCGCACAGTGACGCACTTACGCGAGTCCCAACACGAAAACCGGAGAAGAGCTTCGAGGAAATCGCTCAGCGACAAACCCTTCTCCTTCCTTCATTTCACGTCTCCCTTTCCTCCACCTCGAATCTACACCTCACCACTCCTTTCTTTTTCCTACGCTCCCGCCTCTCTGAACCCTCTCCTCCATTCACTGCCGAGATCAGTAACGGCGAAAGCGCTACCATGGAAATGCCACGAAAAAAACAAACCTCAGGATTCGTTGTCAGTTGGCTGCGGATCCCCTCCTGTGCCCAGTTGGGAAACCCCGAAATGTGCTTTTTACATTTACATTTACATAAATACCCTGCAAGCCGCTAGAAGCGTTTGGCAGGGGGTGTCACAACACCAAGTGAAGTCTAGCTAATTCCTCTGTTGGATTGTCTTATCGCGTCTGGGAAAAAGGATCGGTAGTATTTCTCTGTTCTAGCGGTAATTTCGAGATATTTTCTCCTGCACTGTGATCTAACATTACGTTCACTAACACCGATGGGGACGACTATGCCGCGTACGTCTTCAACGAATTCGGAACTTTCAAATTTTTCAAATAGTTTCCTCTTGTATTCAATTCTTCTACTCTTCAACGTCTGCCATTTCAGATCTCTCAATAACTCTGATACACTCGCATCATACCGATATTCTCCTTTTACAAATCTAGCCGCTCTACGCTGAACCATTTCGAGCTCTCTAGTTAGGCCCTCCTCGAAAGGGTCCCAGACGGCGCAACAGTATTCCACGATGGGTCGTATTAGGGAAAAGTATGCGATTTCCTTCACATTCGAGGGGCATCCCCGCAGGACTCTAGAGGAAAGCCCTTGAATTCTGTTTGTCGATGCTATAACGGATTTGATATGCTCTCTACTAGACAAATTGCTACTGAGAATTACTCCTAGGTATTTGTAGCTATTGACATATTTTAGCTTTAGTTCGGATATTTGGTACGGGTAACGGTTGAAATTCGTGGAGCGCGTGAAGTTCATATTTTATCTCACTCAAAATTACATCAAGTGGAAATCCAATCCTGCACTTTTATATCGTTATAGAGTTGTAGTCTTTTTACTCAAGAATCCAGGGAATACGTGAATATTTGCTCCGGAAACGAGTCCTTCTGCCACTCGATTTTTTTATTCGGAATCCATAAACCCTTCGAGAAAACTAACTTCCATGTTCGTCTTCGATATTTCGCTCTATTTAAACGGATGAGACGCGCAAATAAGGAAAAAAATCGACTAAAAAATAAAGAGGTTTTTTCGGTTTCTGGAATTTCTTCCATCCTTTCTCCTTCATCCCTTTCTTCTCCTTAACGAACAGGTAACAAACATCCGGTATGAAATAATTTTGGCAGTGTTGTGCATTCAGGCGAATAAAACCTCATGATGTAAAAAAACCTTTTCGGGAGAGGCAAACTCTCCGCACAATCATTGTCTCTTTGTGGTGTTTTTTATATTTCTTAAAAGCGCACGGGATATTTATTATGTTTAACACATTTTATTTTTCTTAAAGGGATTAAACTGCAGAGTGAATTAGTCGACAAATATACTTACTCGTCTAAGAAATTGCAACGTGAATCACCCAAACAATTGAATGAAATTGGTAAAAGTAACAGTTACTACTTTAGATTTAGAATCCGCAATAAATAAACCAAAATATCTTAAATCAGTTTCTTTCCCTCCGCACTCGCTGTATCTCGCGGTTCGCATTCCATTCTGGTTTCACCGTTTGTGATGAATATTCTTTTAAACCTCTAAAAAGATTCGAAAAAAATATAATTTCGTATTTTTGAGCGAATTAGTCTGTTAGGAAATTTTCGGAAAATTCTAATGTAAGAAAATAACGCGTGTAAAAGTTAAAAAATGTAGTAGCTGAATAGATGCAAACAACGATAGAGACCGACTGCGAAACATTCTTTGAAGAATGTACAAAAGGGTAAATGTCGACTGTGTATTTTAATACACCGTCTAACACCAACCATTGCGCGCATTCTCATAAATGGAGATGCAACAAGGAGATGAAGTGCCTTCTCAACTACACTTACGATGCGCCAATGAACTTTCTTGGGAAAGTATGTACATGTAAAATTTTTAAGTTTAGCAATCTATAGATGGACAGATCACCAGTTACTTCCATATTTATAGAACTGCTTTCCCTCCAATCGAGGGCGTTTAATGTATTGGCATATAATGGGAAGAGAGAAGAACCATTTCCTTTGCAAAATGGTTATTTTTGTACGTTGTGGGCTTACATTTATTAAAGTTTTTAAAATGTGAATAATACTGTGATTTATGCATTAAAACACGGATCGCAACCAAAATCCAAATCCAGTACACATGGGTTAGTTTTGTCAGAAAAGGAAAAGCGAAATAATATGTGCCGGGAAAGTATGGCCTTTTATTACAGTTTTATGAAATAATTAATAATTTAAGGCTCTCGTTATTTCCTTTCCAACAGAAGGAATTTTTTTGTCCAAATGCTATCGTTTTTCAAAATATGGAGGTTTCCACCGCTAGGTTTCTCACTCCTCGCAAGAAATAATATTTGTTCTTTCAACAGGTTTATGTTTGTTTTGGCAAGAGCAGTTCTTGTTGCTAACATTTGCGATTGAGGTATTTTACCAAATACGGCAGATATGCACAATATTTATTCGAGATATGGAGAATAATGAACTTTTTGACGCACATATTGTAAGTGGAAGAAATAAAAATATTGATTCCTTCTCGCATAACATAAATATATCCATCGTAGTGTAGATCCTCAAAGGCGTCTCTGACCGTCTTTTCCTTGCGTCGCTTTCACGAAAATGGTTTCGCAAGGACCCTCTTAGTCACGAGCCATGCAGAAAATAGCCTCAGAACCCATAGTTCTCGTTAAAGCGACGTCATGCAGATAAACCCGTATATGTTTAGGGATTTAAGTTCAGTTTATCTTTATCTCGAAAGCTTGAATACCTTTCGAGGTCACTTCCTTTGAAAATGCTTATATTATTTTATAAGGATATCATTGGGTCGTACAAAAAAATAAATATTATTATTTGTGAAAGTGGTCGGGCCATTTTAAATGCGGGCTAACGTGCCACAGAAAGAGCAAACTAGATAAAATATATCATTTCTAAAAACCATCCCAACATGCGTTGGTGAACGTCTTTCCAGGAAAAGCGCTGTTGTCTCAGGCATTAATCATATAAAAGTCAGACTTAGGTTAGATCGCGAGGAAAAGATTAAATACGGCATATATTAGTACATACAATTCGTGCCTTTTTCACTCCCTTTTTACTCGAGGAGGAAAGAAATTATTTCGAATGATTTTATGAAATGGTTATGTCGGCAATAAGGCTAGTAATAACTATTTGCGAACAGAAGGGAAATGCCGACTTTATAAATTTGTAAGCTGGCATGAATTATTCTCTTTATTCACTTATTGCCGCACGTGTACGATTGCGCCGTTCCGAAGTGGAGCTAAAGGAGAATTTTCCTCCTCAAAATTAGCTGTGGGATAGATGTATGCCGTGGAGAAAAATATGGGGGTAAATACGAAAAACAAAATATATCTGTGGAGGATGGCTTCTGTGAAACGCAGAGTCGTTCCAGCCGGACGAGTTAATTGGAAGGCTGATCGCGTTGGCGGAAACAACCGCTCCATTTGAAATAGGTATGCGGGATTCCCGAGAACGTGAACGGTCAAACGTATCGTCCTTAAAAAGTTCGGGATTCCATCTGCGCGGAATTGTGCTTTTTGTTGTGATTTCTTTTAAAGTGCTGGTTATTTTGGTCTCCTTGACGCCGCTTGGCTCATTTGTTCACGTCTTTTCCGTTCGCAGAAAAACCCTCTTCCTCCTCGTGCAGTCGGTGGCCGGCGCCAGTGTCAAACCTTTACCGCTCCACTCTCTCGACCCCACCGCTGCCTCCCCTCCACTCCACTTCCCCCACTTCCTCCTCCTTCCATCCCCCGCTCACTCCCTTACCCGCGCGCAGAAACTTCCTCCGGAGTCCATTCCGTGTCCGTCCATCACAGCACTCGGACGCATTCAACAGGCGCCCTACGCTCCGATACGGGAACCCGCCACCTCGACCTCGCCCTCCCACGCCTCCTCCAGAGCAGCTCTTTTAACCTCCACCCCCTTTAACTCCCCCCCAGCCCCGCATTCTCTCCCTTCATTCCCCCAACCTCCTCTTCTTGTTATGGCATTGGCTGTATAGGCGCCGTGAGCGAGAGAGAAACAGACAGAGAGGAGACCGAGATCGCTTGTGTCCGAGGGTCGCAGTCACTCGCCGTCAGGGGCGTGCGAGAGCGAAAAAAATGAAGAGCGAAGTGCGATCTACCGAAGTGACTCTGGTGTCTTACGTGGGGGCAGAAGACGCAGCGGAGGCGATCGGAAGGAGAGACGTCCCCCTCTCCAAGGAGATGCTGTCCGGCGGCGCAGGGGATGAGCAGAGGCCAGAGAGTGAGTAGAACTTCGTTGGACGAGTAGTCTCCCTCCATCACCCCTCCGATTCGATTCTCCCCCTTCGTCCCAACCGAATAAGCGACCGCTTATCCTCCCCGAAGCGTGCTTCAGTAGGTTGTGACGACACTCCGCGCTCTGGATTACGTGGATTATTTGCGAGTTGTCAATCCGACCGAGGATTAAGAAGAATCAGTGTGTCCGATCACTTTAAAGCGATCGGCGTCCGTTCGACAGTTTGTCTTAGGCAGTAAGAGAGAGAGAGAGAGAATATTATCCCGCAAGCTGGTTTATGCGGTTGGGAGGACTGTTAAGTGAAGGAATTAAATACATCCCATAGTTTAACGCCATTCCTCCTCACCGGATATAAATTTTACAACTTTTGCCTCCATCAAACAATATTTTTATATCAGTGGTGTCAGCATTTAATTCCAGTGGAGGATAATGGAGTAATCATCATAAAAAATGGATAAGTGTCGTAAGGTGAGCTAGCAGGCCACTTCTGGAATTATACTATATAGCTAGTCTCGTGAAATTTCATTTTGCTGTTTTTGTGGTCAGATCAAGATATTTTTCATGCAGACAATGTTTCAATTTTCGACGCAAACTTAAGAAATGCACATCTGCTAATATTTATAGATAAACTATACAGTAATGTAATTCTATTTTTATAGAGACTTTATTTTTCGACTGAGGAAAAATTATTTCACTATATATAACAATATTTAGCAAGGAAAATAATTATGTATATAATTAATTTCCTCATTAAAAGTTTTTATAGAAACCTCTAAAAATGAATTAATTATATATCTAGGAAAAATTTTCATGACAGGTGATTGGAAATCTTATGAAAGGTCTTTTAACTCGATTTCCTCATTCCTCTATCTCGGAAAAGAACGTGCATTATTTAGCGCATACCTCCAAGAAATGTCGACGTGCTTCAATAAATAAGAATGCAAATCTAAAACTGAGTTATGAACTCGAGGCAACGCGAATGTAAAAGGAATAACGAAAGGGGTTTGGTTGCAAATGATGGCGGAGGCCACGAATTACATAATAATCTATGTTAGGGAAGCAGTTCAATTTAATCGTTCGAATAAGTATAATTTGATCGTACTTTCTTCAGGAAAAGAAACTTTTAAAAACTCTTTCGTTATACTGATAGTATTATATTTCTTTCCGGAAGTTTGATTAGCAAAGTTGGTTTTCCAGCGAGTTTTTCGTATTCCAAGATACGGAGATATTGAGTTTTACAGTCAGAAATGGAAAAATTAACTCAGAAAAAAGAGAATATGTGGAGTGAAATCTTGTTATAACCTGTGTCATTGGGATCATGATCGAAGTGCGTCACGCTGAAATATTTATTAGATACAGGGAAAGATTTTTGAAAAAACATTTGTGTACCATTGTGTAGGTTGTGCTTGATAAAGACTCAGGTATTTTCTCGTTTTATTTTTTTAAAAGGGATATTTAAACACCCTAAAATGGAGTTTAGATTTTCCTACGTAACATAAAGGATTCGTCAGCCAGTCTCGTTGAGTGACAACTAACAAACATTAAATGCATAAAGGAACTCTTTCGTGACGGAATACGTTATGATGACGATGTAACTTCTTAATTATACGCCTAATTGACGAAAGCTACGTAGTATTGAAATACTTTTGCGTAGCTTATATGACATATTCAGCTGAGACTGATGAAAGGTACAAATTTCTGAAGAGACGTTGTTGTGAAGTACGATATAACGAGATATTTCCGTATAAGATGTCCCCACGGCCCTCTGCGACGTATTCGTGAATCTTCATCGACGACGTGCAGAACCACGCCGTCGCTCGGTAAGAATCTGTTGCTGCATCCATGGAGATTCTCTCCCTCTCGTCTCCACTCTCTCCTCATCCTTCTCCTCGCCTCACTCAGCTGCGACACTTTTTCCGTCAATATGTCGACCCACTTCACGAGGACACGTGCCCTCCCGTAAACACCGACCCCCACCCCCTACCCCAGGGGGTTGTAGGAGGAGGTGACGGCCGAAGGGCACACCTGTGAGCGTCCACGCCTCTCCACCGTCGTCGCGACGCCAACCTGAGGGCTCCCCTTCGACGGCGCAGTTCCAGGAAGGAGACTAGGGGAGTTGGGGATGAAGAGATTGAGGAGTAGGAGGAAATACCTTTCCGAAGAGTGTACTGAGGGCGGGAGAGAGGTCTTCCGAACAGGTGGAGACCGGATATTTCTAGTATCGAGAGTGAAAGAGAGAGTTTTGGCTGAGAGCTCAAGGGAGCGGGTCGCGCGTTTTTTTTTTTTATGGATATCGCCGCGATGTGCTGAACAGAGGCGCGCGTACATCCGGAGGGCCGCGTCTTCGAATTCTGGAAGAGGAATGGCCGTTTGGGCGTGAAAGCGAGCGGTGTCGACAGAATTTCTTCCGCCGCCCCTCGAAAGGGGAGCGCCGCCCTGGGCAGGGATTCACTTGCGGAGTGAGAGGATTGCGATCAAAATATTTGGCGTTGGGTCGAACGGAAGTAGCCTTTGTCTCTCTCTATTATTCGTCCTCAACGCGAATTTTAATTTTATTATTCCTGGCATTCAAGGGGGAGAGTAGTCCTCGACGTAAATTCGAAAATATATGTAAGCGTTCGTAACGAGGCGTACATTTCAAACTAGGTGCTTGAATAGCTTAGGTTTCGACCCTCGTCGTCTCTCCTCGAGGGACGGGAGAGGAAAGATGCTGACCTCAGCGAGTTGCGGATGTTTAAAGTATTTCTTTCGGCGTAAACAGCGGTCAATTAAACATCTCACAGCGCTTATGTAGGAACAAAAAGTTGTTTATTATTTGCCGACGCGAAAGGAGAAGAGACGCGAGTGTGACCCCATTCCGCGTTTTCGAGCCGCGCTCTACACGATGAAAAAAATCGCCGATCCCGAGGAATCCCCTGCAAACTGTCGAATGTGATTTCACCGAGTGGGATATCGCTCTCTCCCAACCACCCCTTCTCCTTTCCATTCATCATCCTCCATGAAGGAGCACGCGCGCAGGACGATTTCCTCATTAGCGCGAATCTTTTTGTAGGCGACACCGAAAGGACGAGCGGATTCGATCACGGAAACAAATTTGTAATGCGCTTCGGACAGCGAATCCGAGTGCGCGCTTTAAAAGAATCGAGTACGAATGCCCAAACGCGTAATTCACCTCGTTTTTTTTTGTCGGAAGCTGTTTGACGTGAAGTCGGAGAAAGCACCTGGATCCGTTCGCCGAGGAGTCGGTGCGTGCTTCTAATTGGATAAAACGTCCGTCGAGGAAAAAAGCGAAAGACGATCCATAATTCGCCGTATACCTTTAATTCGCGTGCTCTCGACAGTTCCCATTTCTCCTCCTTTGTTTATTCTCGCGGTTGCGTGGGAGGGGTGCGCGGATGGGAACGTTCAACACGTGCTCCGGCGAGGAATCCTTTTCTTCTGGAAGCAGCCGCCGTCAGCTGTTTCGACACCGTCGGAACCGCGCGAATATCGGTCGTCAAAGTGGGCTGCCGCCGCTTCTGCCGTGACGAAGGTAGGGGATGCGTGTGTTACATGCGGTAGAAGAGTGCGGGACACTTTTTTTTAAAGGGCACCTTTTAAAGAACAGTATCGTCACGACCCCGTCATCTCGGAGGAACTTAGAGATTGCGAAGAGGTCGTAAAACGTGCGCATTGCCGCGTTCCGTCGCCTCGAAACGTGAATTTACTCGTTTTATTTTTCACCGTTGTGTGCAAACCTTTTCGCTTTTATCTCGTCCTTTATTATTATTATTTATGAAATGGACGATAAATTGTCTCTTTGCCGCTAAGGCGTCTGGATGCGCGTAGAAAAAAAAGGAATCGATGATAGATAACCATTTTCCGGGTGTTAGCGATTCAGATCGTTCTCGGGCCGCGTACGAGGAAACGATGGCAAGAGGACCTTAAGCTGTCACGTCGTATTAATTGTTCGATTTTTCGTTTCGCTTGCTCCCTGTCGTAGTCGACTGCCGAAATACGGGACAAGGGCGTTCGGTTATGTTGCAGCGCTCTGGACTGGACCCCATAAATAGCAAGCGGCGGGCACCGTGGATCGTTTTCCGGAATGACGGATGAGGGACGTGCAGCGAAGGGGTTTCACCCTCTCTCTCCCTCTTCTCCTCCTCTTTCTCTCTCTCTCTCTCTCTCTCTCTCTCTCTCTCTCTCTCTCTCTCTCTCTCTCTCTCTCTCTCTCTCTCTCTCTCTCTCTCTCTCTCTCTCTCTCTCTCTCTCTCTCTCTCTCTCTCTCTCTCTCTCTCTCTCTCTCTCTCTCTCTCTCTCTCTCTCTCTCTCTCTCTCTCTCTCTCTCTCTCTCTCTCTCTCTCTCTCTCTCTCTCTCTCTCTCTCTCTCTCTCTACCTCCTCCTCCCTCTTCGCTGCCTCTAGGTTATACGCAGCCCTGCCCGCCGCAGCCGTCGTCGTAACTCTGTTCTTTGCGTGATCAAGGTCATCGTGACAGTGATATTACTCGTTTGATGATTATTTCCCAACTGATTACTTTCGCGGAATCCTCTCAGCAATTTTTCTTTGTTTCTTCCTTTTCTTTTTTGACGCTCTGTTGGGCGGAGGGGGCGGGGCCCTTTTTAAGAGAGTAGTTGCTCTGTCTCCCTTAACCCTCTCCCTCCCTACTTCCTCCCCCTCCCTCCCTCTCCCTCCCTACTTCCTCCCTCTCCCTCCCTCTCCCTCCCTCTCCCTCCCTACTTCCTCCCTCTCCCTCCCTCTCCCTCCCTCTCCCTCCCTCTCCCTCCCTCTCCCTCCCTCTCCCTCCCTCTCCCTCCCTCTCCCTCCCTCTCCCTCTCCCTCTCCCTCCCTCTCCCTCCCTCTCCCTCCCTCTCCCTCCCTCTCCCTCCCTCTCCCTCCCTCCCCCTCCCTCTCCCTCCCTCTCCCTCCCTCCCCCTCCCTCCCTCCCTACTTCCTCTCCCTTCCCTCCCTTCCCCTCCCTTCCCCTCCCTCCCTACTTCCTCTCCCTTCCCCTCCCTCCCTCTCCCCTCTCCCTCCTTCCTCCGCCTCCTTCTTACCTTCTCCTTTCTTCCACCCTCTCCTTTTCCTCTGCCATCCCTTGACTTAGTAGCTCCTCTGCCCGTTTCGTCGACGAAAAGCGTCGATCTATCTGCCGATACCATAGGTATTTTGCGCGAAAATACGAGATATTTAAACGTCCAACCGTCACCGTTTTCCGCGCTGGAGATCATCCCGAATACATGAGGTTTTTTTAATAAACAAAACCGTTCGCGAGTTGATGAATAACCCGAAACGAACTGACAATGTGGTACGAACATTTTATTTACACAGGTAAACTCAAAATTATTCCGAGCCATGCGAAGCTTTAAGCGGTAAATACGAGTTGTTAAGTAGCCATCCGCTTCTTCGTGATAAATTCATCGCGCTAACAGTGCTCTGAGAATAAACTAGCATTATCTTTTTGTAAAACATTCGACTAAAGTAACAAAAACAGACGATACAAATGTTTCGTTTACTATTTCACCGGCGCAAATAAACTTTTTAAAAATCTCACCAATTATGCGGTAGGTACGGGGAACAGTTTTAATAGAGAAACCGCAACGCGTCGGTGACGAGGCAAACAAATAGAGAAACCTTGGCAGGAGATCGGGACTTCGTCTCCTATGACACCGTCACCCTAGCTCACTCACCAGAAGAGATTTTCTAGCGGGGAAAGGAAGAGGTATGTGACGGAGGTAAGGGAGGAGTTGCGGCCGCGGAAGGGACCAGGGGGGCGGCGGCGGCACAGGATGGCGGTCTGCCCTCTGGGGCAGCGTGGCGCTGATGGAGGAGGTAGGGGGCGGGAGTGGGTGTTGTTGCATGTCGTCACGGGTGTTTGGTACCATTTCTTGGAAGCCCCAATTCCATTTGATGAGGTTCCCTCCAAGGACAACCGAAGAGGGACGATTGCACGAATTCCCTCCCGTTGCACCCCCTTCTCGGCTATACAAACAGGCGTTTCTGCGCCTCGGATGAGGATGTAGAAAGGGTTAGGAGGGGAGGGGGGGGGGAGAGGAGATAGCCGCAAGAAGAACGGTTTCAAATTGCGTCTTAAGCGTGTTTGACGGCGGATTTTCGCTTTCCCGTTCCCTCTTCGAGTGGAACTTCGACTGTTTCCGTGTTTTGGACGAGTATCCAGTCGATAGCTAAGGCCGAGTTATCGCTGCATAAACATCAACCCGTGTAATGTCGTGATTAGTCATGTTTTCGTATGTTTGGGAGTTCTCATCGCTAGCGCTGCTTCAAAACGGCTATCCTTTTTCTTGCTTCGCGATAGCGTTTTCAGAAGTAACTTGCGTATGCTTTACTATCCAATCGGGAAGGTTACAATAAAATCGTAAACTTCAACTGGGGCAATCTCGGATTTGGTAGGGAATTCCTTTCGATTAGTCGAAATTGCAATACAAGTCCCCGAATTGGTCGCCTAAAATTGAACTGTTCGCAAAATAATTTCTTCGGAGGGTCCTTATAAAAAAATCGCCAATTGTTAAAAGCGACAGCGTCGGTTTTAAATTAAAATATTAATATGTGGATTTGTAAATAGATATTGGCAATCGTTTCTGTGAAGTAACATGAGAAAAAAATGTAAGCCTGAATGTGAGAGAATGAAATGCTTGAGCGGAGAAAGGGATCACATTTGAAGACAAATGGAACTTTTAGAGCATTTTTCGAACAAAATATTTCAGCTGTAAATCTTATGCTAGTCAATTGAATTTATTTTCTGTTTACCTGGACATAAGCACCAGTAGAGCGAGCGTTCTCTATCACGAATAAAATATGCTCGCTGAACCGAGGTCGCATGGAAAAAGTTGCGTTTTGTGCTCTTGCTTTATAGTACACAAAAATTAATTGTCTTTACGCTAAATATGAATGTTTTGAGGGAATTGATATAATTTGAACTAAAATGAAAAGATTGCCCACTCTTTCGCAAACTTTGTGCTATTGACACACATACACAGCTATATAATATTTAATCGATTTCGATAAATGATTTACATTATTATCAGGTGATGACGATCATTCATCGAAACCCGTCGGATATCTTACATATGTGGACATAGTACAAAGTTTACAATAGTGTGTGCAACTTGTCACTCGAAAAGATAGTCATGATGGTGGGTTAAAATATTATATTCAAACCCGGCATAAATTCGATAGTATGTCAAGATAAAGAAAAATCTCGGAAGCTGCTGTGCTGCGCGTGCTTCACGTCATTCCTCCGATTCTCTCCGTAACAAAAGATGAACACACGGGAAATAGCTGTCAACTCAGCGACTCGCGAACCACCCTTCAACTGTCCCATTCTAATCCCGTAACATCCGAGTACACGCCGACGCCATCTCCTCGTCGCACCTGAGCTGCCTCGGGCGAACACATACTCTAATCTATGCAGTGTACGTTTTCTCGTTATTATGCACAATTCAACAGTCTAATGTACATGCTACTTTTGTATGCTCTCGTCAGGTAATAGTTGACTGTGTTGTCATATAAGACTGTAAATTGTTGGCAGTGGTCAATATGTTTGCATAACTAGTTGAAAATGAAAAATTCAAATAAGGTAGTTTTACCAATTTTAGGTCCATTGGAAATAGACGTATGTTCTCATGGGTAATCGTATGGCGCTGGTTTAGAAAATTATCCGATACATTCAAAATTCGGAAAATGTTTCGGTTCGATCACGCACTAGACGGTAATTTCTGAGAACGGCAAAACTTTAGATAGTTCCCGATTAATTAAAGGATTGAATTATAAACAGTTGAGATTTTTATGCGCCTTTGAATGCTTTTAACGCTCGTCGTAGAAGCATCGCGCCGCAAAAAGGGCTAAGATTTGAATGCAGGTGTAGTGAGAGTTATGTTTCCTTAACTATTCACCACCGACCACACTCAAGATTTTGGTCCCGATTCTCGCGAAATTTTTACTTTCTTAGCAACGCGAAAATGGAAATATTTCTGGCGAACGAATGCTTCAAATTCGATCATAAAGTACTATACAGGTGACAGCCCCGTATTGGCAATGATTCATTTTCAAATGGTTGCCTTAGAGATCGGAATGGCAGTCACACTGCGACTGAGGCAAGTTTCCAATTCCCGCTAACGGGTTTAATTCTCCACCGCAAAGTAAATGGAATCCATTCAGAATCGGTTCCTTAGTTGCAGGAGGAAATTCAAATGCTCTGCGTGGGGAGGGATCGTGAATTCCGCCTCCTGTGTCCCCTCAGTGCAGAGATTTTTGATTACGTGATTAAACTTTCATGCCTGTTTTATACCTAAAAAGTGTCGTGTCAGGCGAATGCATAAATACCATAAGAAATCACGTAAAAGGTTAGGGTTAGAAGGGGGAGGGGGGGAGAGAGAGAGAGCGTGCGAGAAAGAGATTTTACTTGCGTTTTTATACATCAAATGTAATAAACAATACAGTTAAATACAACACAGTGCATAAACAATACACAAGACGTAAATAAAGTATAAACACGGCGACGTGTGCTAGTTCCGCAAGTCCTTTAGAATCTGAATACTATAAATTATCTAATATTTTACGAATAAATGTAAATTAATATATACTTTTCATTAATGGCAATATTTTTTTATTTTTTCACGTAATGGAACGTATTGCTCCTCGTGTTAAAACGGGAGCTTCATCTTGTAAAGTGAGCAGATTACCCAATTGGTAAATCGTGCTAAAGTGAATTTCATGTTAAGCGAACTCGTGTTGAAAGCGGGGACTACCTGTATAGTTCTGCAGAACTGGAGAAAATTCACTACAATGAGAGTAGAATATGACTTTTTTATCGAAGTAATATTCTGTTCATTTTTTTATCTCCAACTCGATATAGGCAAATGAACGTGATTTAAAACGAAGGCATTGAGTTCAGCCTTTTTCCGCGAAGCAATCATATTGTTTATCGATCAGACATCTGTGCGAAAGAGTATCGCGTCAACACGGCGAAACAATAGGGTAAAAAATGCAACGGCAAAAGCAATGAAGGACAGAAGTTATAAATAGCGCATTTATCTATAATTGAGTTGCAATTCACAATTATATAAACATCTTTAGGAGAATACAAAGAAAAATGATGCTGTAAAACATTTTTCAGAACACAACAAGAGCTAGGACGGATATCCAGCATCTATATCATTGAGCACTGCAAATTATCAGGCGAATGAGTGGAAGGGAATGTTGAGTCAATTCCTATATACCTTAAATAAATGGAAAACTTCGATTACGTTTAGATTTGGTGAACAGTTACATAATTTACTTCATTTTCACAACCAGAAAATTGCTATGTTCACATTTATTCCTTTTTAATTATATTTTCGTCCAATTTTCTTTCATTGCTTTCGCGTTTGTTTCGCCGCTTTGACCTCCGCCATTTTGACTGGAAAGGTATCGTTAGAGATGGAAAATGATAACTATGAACAGCCAGTTACTTAAACGAAAACATTGCTTACCACGATGCGTTGTAAAAGCGAATTTTCTTACGCAATGAAACGCGAAATTTCATTCACGTTATGTGTACGCATACTTCTTGACTGGTTCAAGGACATTTCATTATCCTAAGAAATCTCTTTTCTCTACTCGACTCCAACCGACACGTGGCTTCTGTAGACTGATATTCATGTATGAAAACATCATAAGTCCTCCCATTTCTTATACAACACATCTCATCCCCTATTGGACCTCTGTATTGTGAATTGACATGAATTTCACACTTACTCTGCGCTATAGATTTTTATATTGACTCCAATCTCTTTCACCGAACGAACTGTACCTCTGTGGCCGATTAATGGCGTCTTAGAAAAAATTCCCGTACAACCTGGGAATTTTTCTTCGCGGCGGTATTTTTTTTCTGCCGATATAAAATACTCGAGTTGCTTAAAAGAGTGAAAACGTCGAAGGCGAAATGGTTGGAAACTCTATCAGGTGCGATTTTCGCTTGAAAACAAATCGCCAAGCGGCGAGAAGAAAAGGGACGAGTTGGCAAGGGAAAGTAATATTTCCCGGTTTCGACGGTTTTTGTTTATTTGCAGCGGTCGCTTGGCAGAGAAGGGGGGCCGTCGGCTGATACAAAAACAAAAGACGCGAGTCAAAGAGAGAAGAAACATTCATCCGTAAAAGTGAAAGTGACGTTTCTCGGAGAATTCTTGGGAATGAGTTTCGATTCTGAGAAAACTGAAATCCCGCGCCATTACTTTGTCTAAACGTTCCCAATTTCGGTCAATGCAATCTTTGAAAGAATGCATTTCTCCGCGTTGTTAGCCAGTGAACACGTAATTCTTTCAGTACCAATAGAAAACATTAAGACGTGCCATTTATTTTTCCCCTCTTAGCGTCACATTTTGCGCAGTTAAACATCCGCTTCTTTTCCTCCAAGCATTCCTCGAGATGTTGGAATGCGTTGTTATGGAACAACCGACTCCCCTTTTGAAATCGCCGAAAGTGAGAGAGAGAGAGAACCTTTCGAACCGAAAGCGAGCTTAGTCCGGACACGTTTTTAATCTATCGTTAGATCTACATATTCTCGAAGAGCGCGCCATCGTTCGAAATCAGCCGAGGTTTTTAATTTGACAATTTGCCTATTTCGTGCGGAAATTGACGAAAAAAAATGAAAGCGCACCGAAAGATGCATAACCAGATCGAAAATGTAAGATCGGTAAATCGAGAGATCGGTAAATCGAGAGATCGGTAAATCGAGAGATCGGTAAATCGAGAGGTCGGTAAATCGAGATATCGGTAAATCGATATATCGGTTAATATTGTAGGTACAGCGCTTTGCCGGTGTTGTGAAGCGAACTTTCTAGAAGAAGCTACGCTCTGGTACTGTGGAGGCAATCAGCCCCTCGAACGGAGTAGTGTGCGTGGTATAGGTGGGGCAGGCGCCCCTCTCCTCCCTCCCCCTCCACCTTCCCCAAGGTAAAACCCCCTCCACCATCCCTCGTGCGTTCTCTCTCTTCGCATGAAGCGACCACGTGCATTCTCTCGCAGGGACAACAACAATAAGTTGCATCGAGTGCGTTGGGCGCGACGAAGACAGGTTTGCCGCTATTAAACGCATCTCCGCTCCATTCTTCGTCGCTCCCTATGTTCCCCCAAACACCCTGTGATTCGAACTGACGCAGGAGAGGACTCTTGATGAAATTTCGGGAGTCATACTATATTGAACAACGGGAACGATGGAGACAGTGCGTCATACACTTGGTTTATATGTGTTAAAAGAGTTGAACTAATGTATACTATGCACCAGTGGTGCCCCACCTACGGCCCGCTGGCCGGATGTGGTCCATGAGGGGTTTTTGTGCGGCCCGCAAACCCATGATGAAAAAGCAATCCGAAAAATTAAACACATTTATTTATTTTTATGAAATTTTCGCTAACAAATCTTTTAATATCGGGATGTTTAATATAAAAGTCTCATTAATACTATATATTCTCTTAAATGAAACCTCAGAATATATATAGATAACCTCAACTGCTATACCTATTCACTCTAGTTTTCAACCGCAAACACTTCACGTTTTCTGTGCTCGGAAACATTTATACTTAAATTTGTTTCTTAACATCTCCACCTTCCTGAAATGTCGCTTTGAGATACAGTTAGGCCACATGCGGAAGCTAAGGCTATTTTTAGTTTGGGATTGCATTTATTGCCCTTAGTGAGTTTTTGGATATTTTAAAACGGTCTCCGGTTCTGCTTTCTTAAACGGAGCGGGAAGCTCTCGTTTCGCTAAGAAATACAGACGCATTTCAAAATCTGCCTTCTTTAGTAACAACCGTTTGTTTATTATTAGAATGCACATATAGTTCGCTTGGCAGGAGCTACCTGTATTCTTTTTAAGGATCATGATTGGCTCTCATTCGCATCATTTCCCTTAGTCTCGGGTTTAAAAAAAATTAAAAATGTTTGAGGCATTTCTCGATTTTTACAGGAAGCACACTCGCCTCTTGTAAAAGATAGTTGAATCTCTTTCCCCCATATCCGGCCCCTTCTGCCCATCTCCGTCCTCTGCCTGCTCCTTATTTGATACCGCACGTATATTTTAAAGGTATTTCAGCATAACCGTGCCATTATCTAACGTAGCCTAACTGCTGTGGTCGGAACGCCCAATATTTTACGCAGTTCATCGAATAATTCCTGATTGACAGACACTCTTTGAGATGTGGTGAGAAAAAAGCCATAGAAACGAAGAAAATTGAAACTAAAATCCGTGGTATTACAAAGATATTTCTTATAAATTAAATATAGATAGCGAGTTTATAAAATAAACAAAGTGGTTGCACAAAATGACGACTATATTTTTATTATATTGACATCCTTCTCATATTCTATTATAGTAAAATATGTTCTGTAATTTCAGAATAGAGAAATGCAAGACATTGCGACATTTCTGTTCTTATACTATTTACTTTGGATCGCATGTTTAAATGCGTGTTTTTCTGTGCCAGATGGCATCTGCGGCAGGACGGTGGTGCTCGCCATGCCCGAAACGAAGGATGATGGCGGGGCGGCGGCGGGAGGAGGAGGCGGCGGGAGAGGCTGCGGATCTGCAGCGCGTTGGCTGGAGGCGAGGGTTCGACGAAGCCTCACCAAAAAGATGCTGCTTCGAAGAATACCCATCCTCTCCTGGCTGCCCACTTACACCCCTAGGGCGGCAGTGTCTGACCTCGTCGCCGGGGTCACCGTAGGACTCACCGCCATCCCTCAGGCCATCGCTTACTCTAACGTGGCCGGACTTCCGCCGCAGGTGAGTTGAGGATCGACGGTACGTTCAATGCGAGCTTAATGAACGGTTCCGCAAGCCTCGAAGACGTCACCGTAATTCCACCGTGTGAGAAAATATAGCGATTCCCTCCGGATGGCTGCTTCTTCCTTCTTTCTTAGTTTACATTTTATAACTTTCCGAACTAGATATCGTCTGAAGTTAGGAAGAAAGCGGCACCGAACCGAGGCATATGCTCTCGAAAGACAATCTGCTTTACAATCAATAGAAAGGAAAGAAATTATACAAGCCTAGATTAATTCAAAGGATTACATTTCGTTGCGAATTCCGATGACGTATCCAGTATCTTATTCTCGACTCGCCCTTTCATCTCTATTGGACTCATTAAAGATCAATTGGGTACCATTACCGTTTTTATATTTTTTCCCGCTAAGGCTTTCGGCGCTGCTAGTCGAAGCACGCGCATATATCGCTCCGATCCCATCGTTCTTCATTCGCCGCGTGGTGCTGGCAGCACCCTCGGTCCACTTTGCGCGGTGCCAGCGCACCATTCCAATTCCAGCGTTGCGAGATCGAATGGCAGATTCAATCTCACGTTATTCTCGACTCCTACGAGATGTCTTGCAATGACTCCACGGACAAATAAATTCATACAACGCAAATTGAATTTATCGAAATACACTCGAATATGCACAGGAGATGAGTTGTTTTACAAGCCCGATTTATTTCCATTGCATGCAATAGAGGCTGCGGCATATTGGAGTTGGAGCGATCAGCCCGAACTTTGAAAATCCCTTAAATAGCTAATGGAGACTGGGAGAGATCGTTGGATATTTTACATCTGGGAGCATTGTTTGTGTTTAAAACTTGGAAGTTCTCAATGCCTAATTTCTTTATTATAAAAGCCTTTAATCTGGTAACTTAGCACTGAAAATGCCTACATCTTTTAAAAGTTAAACCTCTAAGTGAGCGGTGCCCATGGCAGGTGTTACTCTTTCCTCGTTATTATCCAGGCACTACCGCTAGCTCCGTTATCTAGAACATAGAGGAGGTCCTTTGTTAATTATTATTTTATTTTTTTGCGTTTCTTAATTTTGATTGTCGCTTATATTTTTCTATTGCTCTAAGAACGTCATGATCACACCCAATGTGCTGTAGTTCAAACATGGGAGGAGAGGAATAGTTTTTGCTTTGACCACACTATTCCCATTTTAAATAGTTTTATCATAGTAAAATAAAAATAAAATATTTATTTGTGATTGCATTTATTGCAATTTCATGTAACGTTTGAAATATAAACTATTATAGTTAACGATTCATTTGATAATTTTTTCTGTCATTCTTTTGAGGTATATTTTGGGTTCTGTAAATATTTTTCTACTGATGTCAATCAATCTTGTTTTTTTAACAATAGTATGGACTCTACTCTGCATTCATGGGATGTTTTGTGTATGCAATATTTGGAAGTGTCAGAGTTAGTGCAATTGGACCGACGGCAATCGCATCCATCCTCACAAGAGAGAATCTGATTGGCCTAAGCCCAGAATTTGCAGTCCTACTTACATTTCTGAGTGGATGTGTAGAGCTACTTATGGGAATTTTGCAGTTAGGTAAATAAATTTATTGAATTAATTTACTTCTACAAACAAGTATTAGTTAAAAATAATATGTAATTAAAATTATTTACCTGAAAGAGATTGTATAATTACTTTATTATGGAATTTCCCTATTAGCAAATTCTTACTGAAAGTTTTGCTAAATTTGGGTCTAGTTTATGTTGCTATGAGAAGTCTCCTACATAACTTTTACAACTGTCTAAGATGTGCAAATATTTTTCAAACGTCAATGTAAAGGATGAGTTTTTGCAACAAACTTTCATTTATTGTAATATTTGAAATGTATTAATGTTAAACTTTCCCTTTTTTCTCATACACAGGTTTCTTGATTGATTTTATTTCGGGACCAGTTTCTGTGGGCTTCACTTCTGCAGCAGCCATAATTATTGCAACAACTCAAGTGAAGGATATCCTTGGGCTTGATATTTCAGGGTCAAAGTTCCTAGATGTGTGGGAACACTTGTTTGAACATATATCAGAGACAAGACTGTGGGATACATTACTTGGACTCATCTGCATGGCCATATTGCTGCTGCTCAGGGTAATGATTTATAAAACGCATTTGTGTACATGCTTTGTCTTTCCTATAGAACTGCAAAGCCTAATCCATTGAAATGAAAAAAAATTCACTCACTAATTATGAGAATAAAATGACCTCTTTTACGCTTTGAAGCCTTATTAGCCTTACATAAATTAGTGAATTGTGAAAAATATATTCAAATGCAACATTTAATCTACATTGTACGTTTACATGGAAAATTGTTTAACTTGTTTGATTTTGTTTTCATTGACAGAAGGTTAAGGATATCCCCATAGGGCCAACTGATTTGAAAGAGCGCACATCATTTCAGAGAGTGGCCAGTCAAGCACTTTGGCTTGTTTCATCATCGAGAAACATAATTGTTGTTGTAGTTTCAGCTGTTGCTGCATATGAATTTGAGTTACATGGCTCAAGACCATTTATTCTAACAGGTAATCATAAACTCATTACTATCCATGTTATTCAATTTCATGATAATATTTCAATGACCAGCCATTACAAATATTGGTCACATCTTGAGCTTAGCCCTATCATATGCATAGCAGATTTTTCTTTTAAATTGAGGAAAGCCTAAACGACTGTTCTTTCAGGGTTTGTGAAGCCAGGTCTACCACCATTTCAACCCCCACCATTCACTGCTCAGATCAAGAATGAAACTTTCAACTTCTTTGACATGGTTTCATCACTTGGATCTGCCATTCTTGTTGTACCACTCTTAGCCATTCTGGAGAATGTAGCACTGGCCAAAGCATTCTCAGATGGGCAGTCACGTTTGGATGCTACACAAGAGATGTTGGCTATCGGTGCAGCAAATGTGGTATCATCATTTGTCTCAGCGATTCCAATATCTGGAGCTCTTTCTCGTGGTGCCGTCAACCACTCCAGTGGTGTTGCTACTCCCTTTGGTGGAGTATATACTGGTAAGCAGTACCATTGTTTTGATTTTCAAAGAAGAATTCCTATGTATGTAGTCATTCAAATCAAATTTCTTGTTGATATTTGTAATGTATTTATAAGTACTCATTAGTACTTTGAATTATGAATTATTCTCTAATTATTTTCATTGTCCATCCTAAGCTAGTCATGTCCCATTTATTTTTCACTTCAAATCCCTCACTTGTTGTAAGAGGGGCTTAAAGTAAATTACTCTATCTTGTATCAATCTCAATCCAAGGTAATCATTCTTTTCTTAGAATATTTTTCCATTCTTGGTAATAATTACCACCATTGATAATAACAATAATCAAGTAACTCTCAACCATTGTAATGTTCACTATAAATTGATAATTTTTTTAACCCTCTGAGTTGAAGGAGTAGGTAAATGTAGAAAAGTGCATAGAACAATTTGAGTGTTTATTAATTATTTAATATTTATTATTTGAGAAATAATTCAAGGAATTGTCAAGAAAACAATGTCATTGCACAATAGATTTCAACTGTAATTCTGTGTCAGTGATGAAACTTATAGATAATAATTGGAAAATATCAATCTCAACAATTGGTTTAGAATTTATAGAATATTTACCTGAATAATACTATTTACATGCCAATAAATTTGTATTTTTCAGGCATAATTGTCATTCTTGCACTGCATCTTTTTACCCCATACTTTGCATACATCCCTAAAGCATCGCTAGCAGCAGTCATAATTGCTGCAGTTGTGTTCATGGTAGAGTTTCATGTTGTGAAGCCAATATGGAAAACAAAAAGTAAGCATCAAAAGTTTGGTATTTTTGTATAAAATATTGACAGAAGAGGTCAATGTTTGTGATTCAGCTTTGCCCAGTTCATTTCTCTATGCTAGAGCTGGTTAAGATAATGGTATCTTAATACTGATCTTTCTTTACTTAAAAATACATTCATTGTTAAAATACTCCTTTTTCTATTCATGATTATTGCCATAGTAAGAGTCTCAAATGATTTTTTTAATGCTAAGATTAATTTTGTGATAATTATTGCAATTAGTTTTATAATCTTGAATTGGGAATATTTGAATTGAAAAATTTAGTTGCATTAAATAATTATAACCTATACTTTTTGTTTCAGAAATTGACCTGATTCCAGCATTGGCTACATTTTTCTCATGCCTCTTTATAAGATTAGAATTGGGTATAGTTATTGGAATAGGACTTAATGTACTCTTCCTTTTGTATGGCTCAGCCAGACCTACGGTGAAAGTGGAAAAGTCTGTGGTGAGTGTTTGTCTTATATGTGACCTTATTTAAAGCCTTTTTATAAATTTATTTTCTATAACATTTCTACAAAATTTTCCAAGTTACCTTACATTAAATTATTTTGTAGAGCTCTTCAGGATTTGAATATCTACTCATCACTCCAGACCGAAGCTTAGTATTCCCTTCTGTGGAATATGTGCGAAATTTGGTGACAAAGGCTGGAGTAAAACTGGGTTCAAGCTTCATTCCTGTTGTTATTGACAGTCGGCACATCCAGGGAGTTGATTTCACAGCAGCAAAGGTAATACTTTCAGCCAATGTCAATCACCATTCTTTTCCATTTACGAGGTGCTGTCAAAAAGTTCCCGGATTGACCTCAAAAAAAAGTTTAGGCTTACCCAAGGTATACCATCAACTCGTCGCAGTCAGTTCGTCACTCATCAATTTGTCGCACGTCAATTCGTCGCAAGTCAATTCGTCGCACGTCAATTCGTAGCAAGACAACTCCCCGCACATCAATTCATCGCACGACAATTCGTCACATTACAATCTCGTCGCACGTCTATCCTTCACAGGACAAACTCATCTCGCATTGTCCCTTAAGGAAAGCCCGTAAATTGGTGTAGGGGTTTTTAAGTTTGCTTTTTAAAATTATTTCTCGTCAAGTTTCAAACTCGTGATTTAAATTATCGTAAAGTTTAGCATAAATTATTAGTTATTATCGAAAAAAGTTGAATCAAATCCAGTGTTCAACCATGGACAACGTTGCCTATTCACGAGTTTCATGCTTACAAAACATAAAAGTAAACATTTCAGAAAGGCATAATTACACAAGAAATGAAGCTGGATTTGACGAAAGTGATATGATAGGAAATCAAATTATCGTTGTATTTGAATGCAATACACTTGGAAGCGGATTGTTTACAAATAAATTTGGTTAATTGTTAAGAAAAGCTAAGTGAAAAAGTATTCCTTATAGGTGGTTTTCAGTTTTTCGTAGAATAAAATGTTTTTGTGTATTCTGCATACGCCCCAGAATTGGCAGCGAAATTAGATTCACAAAAACCGTTTAAATTCAACGGGCACTTACACTTCTTTAAACATTAAACGTCATATCTCGGCTTCTATTACTCCCAATAGGGGCAATTATTTTTATTATTCCTCTTGAAAGATTGCTTATAGCAACTGTGGAAATCAAAAACACATATTGTAAATCGAACGCCTTTGAAAAATTATTAACATTACTCATAAAACCTTCCACTATCTGCGTTTTTATTTCTCTTTAAACATAAAACGTCTTCTCTCAGCTTCTATTGATCAAAAAAGGACAGTTGTTTTTGTTGTACCTCATGAAAGATTGCTTATAGTAATGGCAGAAATCAAAAACATGTATTATCAATCAAACGCCTTTGAAAAACGAGTAACTTTTCTCATTCACCGAAATTTTTGCTTGGGACATGAAAAAGTCAGTCTGCGGAAAACTTCTTCCCTAATTGATTTAGAGTGATACATTAAGGGAAGAAAATGTACAGAAATGTTGGAATTTACTTTTGGGAAAGACGCCAATCCAATATCATTTGTAGTTCTCATGATATGGGTGTATAAACAAAAGCGCGGTCTGCACCGGCCGATAAATAGACCGAAGGGATATTTTCACCTTGTGCCTCCCTAGCTTTTTTTAAACCGAGGCTGCCTAAACCCATCCAACATATTTTGTAGTACCCGCTTTATAATTCAAGTAATAAAAGCTGAGCCTTGTTAATTTTAATTTTTTCACCGGGAAAATAATGCCAAGTTATAATAATAAATAAGTATTCGCAATTTGATGCATACTTTTGATAATATTATAATGCTACTAGCAGAAGTGCCCGTTGAATTTTGACTTTGACCGTGTAACATGTAAACATCGCAAGAATATGACAGTGCACAGTTTTAACCATCGAATAAAGCTAAAATGAGGAAAATCGGTACATATTTAGGTATTTTGATGATTGAAGGAAGAAAATCCTGCACCGTGAAAAATCTAAAACTACATGTAAACTTATGCTAAAATAATTATAGAATCAAGCACCCTGTGTCCCCAAATTTTTTTATCGTCATATGCCTTTCTGAAATGTTTACTTTTATGTTTTGTAAGCATGAAACTCATGAATAGGCAACGTTGTCCATGGTTGAACACTGGCTTTGATTCAACTTTTTTCGATAATAGCTAATAATTTATGCTAAACTTTACGATAATTTAAATCACGAGTTTGAAACTTGACGAGAAATAATTTTAAAAAGCAAACTTAAAAACCCCTACACCTTAAGGGACAATGCGAGATGAGTTTGTCCTGTGAAGGATAGATGTGCGACGAGTTTGTAATGTGACGAATTGTCGTGCGATGAATTGATGTGTGGGGAGATGTCTTGCTACGAATTGACGTGCGACAAATTGACTGCAATGAGTTGTTGTAGAACCCTTACCCAATTGTCTAATCGGTGTTGTCTCCTTTGAAGTACTCTCCTTGGGCAGCAATACAGCGATTCCAGCGATGTTCTCACTTCCTGAAGCAGTTCTGGAACTCCTTTTTGGTGATGTTCTTAAGTACCTCCTGCGATTCGGCTTTAATCTCATCCACGGTGTTAAAACGTCACCCCTTAAGTACCATTTTCATCTTTGCGAGGAGGAAAAAGTCATGGGGGGTGAGGTCGGGGAAGTAGGGAGGGGTGAGGTACCACTGCCATGTTGTTTGTCGGCCAAATCGGACAATCAGACAATCAGCGCGGTGTGAGCAGGCGCATTGTCGTGGTGGAGCAACGAGTCTTTGGAAGCCCACAGGGTGGGACATTTCTCCCTCACATCCTCTCTCAAACGTCTCAGGACTTCAATGTAAAAATTTTGATTCACTGTCTGCCCTTGAGGAACAAATTCTTTATGTACAATTCCCTCCTTGTCAAAACATTTTCAGCATGCTCTTCATATTGCTCTTGACTTGCCTGACTTTCTTCAGTCTTGGTGGTCTCGGACTTTTCCACTGGGACGATTGTTTTGTTTCCTGGTCGTATCCATAAACCCAACTTTCATCACCAGGATGACCTTAGAAAGAAAGTTTGGATCTTTTCCGAGCTGTTGTTGAGATCCTGGCAAACATTCAAACGCTGCTTCTTCTGGTCTGGCATCAGCAGGCAAGGCACAAATTTTGCACCAACTCGCCTCATCTTCAAGTTTTCTGTCAGAATGCTTTGACATGACCCATACGATATCCCAACAATGTTTGCAACGTCTTGGATACTCTGACGACGGTCTTCATGAATGGCCTCATGTACTTTTTCAATGTTCTCATCAGTTTTGCTGGTTGATGGACGGCCAGAATGTTCATTGTCCTCAACCAACGTTTGTCCTTCCTTAAACCGGGAAAACCACTCGAAACATTGGGTCCTACCCATGGCTTCCTCACCAAAACCTTGCTGAAGCATCTTTTGGGTCTCTGAAGCTGTTTTACCAGGCTTAAAACAAAATTTCACGCACACTTGTTCTTTCAAAGATGCCAATTTTTATTTAAGAACATGAAACAAAGAGCTGCCAAAACAATTCGCCACATGCTATCGCACTGTTACTCGGCAGACAACTGTGTAATAAAGTATAATGCACATCCCCGCTTGTGCAGGTGCAGGGTTCATACGAGAAGCGCTCCACATGGCCAGTCCGGAAACTTTTTGACAGCACCATGTATGTGCAGTTTGTTTACAAAAAATGAACAAGAAAGGGTGAATATTAGATATGTTTACTAGGGTTGCCAACCTCCGGCTTTTGGGCCAGAGATCTCTCGGTCATCACCATAATCTCCAGTCTTCGGGAGAGTAGCGCAAATCTCCGGTTCAATTTCGATTGCAGCGGAAAGCCCTTTTTATGATTTTTTGGCATTTTTTTATAAATGATTCGAATTAGGATAGTTTGCACTTTAATTTCCATTGTATTTTGTTTTATACAAAAAACTTAAATTGATGATTCTCTTACAATTTTGCTAATTAACGATATTAAAAAAATAAACCGATTTTTAATCATTTGTCCTAAAATGATGAGTGCCTTTCAGAATATTGAATATATTTATCATTACATTTAATTCCTCTTGTGTTTCTTCCAAAGTATCCATGTTTCAAGCAAATTCTGGTTCATGAATATCTTAAATTAGGCAACCTGTAACAACATTTCCGGTTCATGAATATCTAAAAGTTGGCAATCCTAATGGTAACAGACAAATATTTTGTTCAGCCATTCATTAATAGTTATTCCAAACACATTGACTCTGATAAAGCATAGTTGTAATGTTGCTTTTTGAAAGTATTTCTAATTAAATTTTTGTTTCCAAAGCAAAAATTGGAGTAATATTTTACTTGTAGTCTTAATAAGGCTTGTCTAACATTGCCTATGGGCCAGAATTCAGTCTGCCAAAGGATTTATCCAGCCCACCACCCTTTAATAACTTGTGCAGATATCATGTTTTCATAAATAATATCAAGTTTAATTTCTTAATTCTTCAAGTAAAATAAAAATATATCCTAGTTAAATAAAATGATTGATTAGTTATGTGCAAAAATATGAAATCGAAATAGTAATAGTGGTTAATGTGATGAAATGATGATTTGATCTTCATGCTCTAAATGATCCAATGCTAGACAATAAAGTGCCCCATACACTTTGACATAAGTTGCGATGCAGGTTGCAATGTGTGGGGGGTGGTATCAAGAGTTATGTTGCAGTGGCAGTAGGTTGCGCCACCAGGTTTCAGTATCCCGTCCCGGGCAGGGAACCGTGCAACCGGGGAGCAGCTAGTCTTACATGATTCAATGTGTATTCACCTGTTGCCCAACTTGGTTCACGTCTTTAATGTTTTAGTACTTTTGGCACCACTGTTTGCAATGGATTGCGATTTTTGGGAGAAAAATTGTGCAAACATTGCTGTTCATCGGTTTCAAGTTCTATCGATAAATTAGTAATTGCATACTTCTTCCTCTCGATTAGCCCTCTCTTCGACTACTTCCTTTTTGTTTTCTCCCTTTTGAAACATTTTCTCAAAGCAACTCCAAGTGAAATTAACACTGGTAAATTCAGTATCGACATTTTCTCACATGAGCATTACCTTCTACTAAATTTCAACTCATTATTAACCTTTGCATCACCGCATCAATGTGTATGAGGCCCTTAACTGTATAATTCTGATTTACCTTTCTAAAATTTACTCACTGGCCTTAGAGATAGGGAAAATTTGGAATGTGGCCCCCTTCAACAAAAGGTTGGGTAATTCTGTTCTTGAAGAAATAACCAAGAAGATGAATATGTTAGATTTTTAATATCTATTACTCATACAAGGTGATTAAAAATGATCTTTCTAACCGTGGTAGAGGGATGGTTAGCATGTCTGCCTCTAAATCATAAGGTCACAGGTTTGAATCCTGCTTTGGGCATGGATGTGTGTGTTTGTCTTTGTTACTGTTAAAAGCTCTTTGTAAAAGATCATAGACATTGCTAAATAATCTCTCATCTTTCTACTGTAACTTTTATAAGCTCATTTATGGCACATTTATTTCATTAATTTATTTTTTCAATTTATTTTAAGGTTGAGAATAACCACCAGAGATCATTTTCACATAACCAATATAAAATTGTAGCTAAATGCAATTTTGAATTTCAGGGCATAAAATCATTGATAGAAGACTTTGAAAAAAGGAAGCAACCAATATTATTCTATAATCTGAAGCCAAGTATTGTTGAGATCTTTCAAGAACTTCAAACAAAGGATTTCAAGTATTGCCACAATGATATGGAGTTAAACAACTTATTAAGGCGTAAGTTTTTATACCATTTCCCATAACCATTCTTTATGAGTGATTTATTTCCTCAGATTATCATTATTTCATTCTTGTTTTCAGAATACTCCAATAAAATGCCTCACAGTCATCCCGACATTACCGTGCGGTATTGAAGTGAAATGTCTCTAATTCCAAATTTACAGACACACAAACAAACACATTCATACACATTATATACTTTTTATTTAAAATTGTTTGGGGAAAATGTGGTGCCTACCTCATTCAGTGTTAAGTTTTAATGATTGAAGATGGAAGACTGCAAATGTGAACTTTGATGCAGCATTTACTGCGAACTTTGTGAACTTGAGTGAAAATCTGCTGGACAGATAAATGGCTATGCCTACGAAAAAGGAACATTTTTGTCTTTCAAGAGTCTTATTTTATTATGTTGTACAATTTTTTATCTACCTATGGATAATTTTGTGAAAATTTGTGATTTTTAACATGCAGTATTTGCCCAGGGTGGCTTTGTTTACCAAGCTTATATCATTGCTCTTTATGTGCTTTTTATAGAGATATCTCTATATTTTAAGCCTCAGGGCATTTCTGTATAATAGGGAAATTTTTTAAAAGTACATGGGCAGGATTGTAGTATCTACAACTTAACCTGCCAGATGTTGTAACCACCATCTTTGGTGGAGTGAATTATTTGTTATTACACCAATTGTGTTATAGTTTTGTAGTACAAATGTGATGCATTTCATTGTTTCCTACACTGAATCCTCTGGAGGATTTCTCAGTGAATTTTTTGAAGTGCTTTGTACCAAAAAATATTTAAAAGGCATGTGAGAAGAATGACTAATGTTATAAATGTACATACATAATGCAATAAGTGATATTATAAAAATATTTCTGAAAAATTCTTCCAGTGATATTTAATACGAATACCAGGGTCAGGGACAGCCCAAGGTATTTTGGCGCCCCAGGCGAGAAACCGCTCAGTGCCTCCCTCCGTAAATTTTTGTTAAGATATTTTAAAAAGAGCGCATTCGTTTATTCATTGCCCCATAGAATGATTGATAATGAAAATTAAAGGAGTTTTATACAGATTCCCACGATATAAATTGGTATCCAGTACTTATCTACTTGCAAATAATGTAGAGATAGACGGTAGGGTTACCGCCCCCAATACTTTGGCGCCCCAGGCAGTCACCAGGTTCGTTGGTTCCTCGGGCCAGCCCTGTGTACAGGTATCCCAACAATTTGATGCATTTCATCTGTTGATGCTACATCATCATCAATTTATTTGTGTGAAGGTCATTTCTATGATAAACTATGAGCTCCATAACTGTTCATTTATTTAGTCGACTAGGTTTTTTGCGGCACCCCGCAAACGAATCTGTGGCACCCCATTTTGGTAAGGCTGCTCTAGATCGTCATTCCACGCGGCGGGCGACATCTTTCAATTCGTATTGAGAGAGATTAATCCGAGCACGCAACCCTGTCACGTTTCCTGTCGAGATTGGTCGGCGGGTTTCTTGGCCATCCCACCCTCTTCGGTCTTCTCCCCCTCTCTTGATCTTCTCCTCCTCTCGATCCCTCCTCTGCCATCCCCCGCCCCTCTACATTTCGCGACATTCTCCCCATGCACAATAGACCAACAATGGTCGCAGTGCAAGGGCTGTGGATAGCCCACCCTTCTAATTCTACATTCTCCCTGCCGAGTGTGGAAAGAGAGTGAGGATAGGGTTGAAGGAAGGGAAGGGATTGTGACCTTCTGGCATTGAAATACTTTGAATTCGTCTTTATTAAGTGACAACAAAGCCAAATCTAGTTTTTTGTAACTTTGTAACTGTTAAGATATACAAGAAAATTAACTAAATATCAAATTGTACAAGAACTATAAATGTAAATAGTGATACATTGTTTCTGAGTATTCGTGTTTGGGTATTGTTTAGAGAACTATCCTTATAATATTGTCTTTCCAGGCGCTCCATTGGCGCCCCCAGTGCCTCGGTGCCCTAGGCAGCTGCCTGGCTTGCCAGTACCTTGGGCCGGCTCTGACCAGGGTACATTACAGAAACACACCATCCAAAGTATAGTTAATTCGTGTAGCTACTTGATGTGGGCATATTGAATACAATGCAGTGAATGCAATATGATATCATGAATTACACCAAAATATTTTTTGTTATAAAACTTCTTTGGCAAAGAAGCAATCAGTATTTTTTTAAAATATAAATTTCTTCTCAATAATTTTTCTTTCACCAGAGAAATCATTAAAAATTTTCTTCAAATTTATTTCCAAAGAAAATTCATCAAAAAAATTTCCAAAATTGTTTTCTGTCCATATTCCAAAAAAATTATGCAATATTATATCTAATAATTATTCAAAAGAAATTACCAAAAATTTCTCAGCAATTATTTCAAAAAACAATTTTTAATTTTTTAATTACAGTAGACTCCCGATTATCTGGGATAGTAGGGAATAAACTAATCCCGGTTAATCTAACATCCATTTGATATACAGTAATTCCACGACCAACAAGGTTAATTCGTTCACAAAATTCCCATGCAAGTCGAAAATCATGTAAATCGAACAATAATTAAACCAATACCATTTTGAAAGCAATGTAGTCAGCTGTGCGGTACTTGTGGAAATGTAATGAGAGCTTTAGCAGAAACGTTCGGCAAAGGTGATCTTTTGAGCATCAGTTCAAATAACCTGATTCATGCAGCAATTCAACAAATTTGTTTGAATACAGTTACGAGATAAACTTCACGCACTTGATTAAAAAAAACAAAGTTAACAATATCACGTCTGCTGCTTTTCCTGCGTGTAGCACTGTGTATTGAGCGACTGTCTAATGCGCGGCAGTTAACCTACTGCAATTAAACATGCTCATGAGTTACGCAGTATTTCTGTGTAAGTCTGGTTTTACTGTATTAAAACAATAAGATTATAGAAAAAATTTAAATGAAAAATATGTACTTACTTATTCCTATTTTATTTAAAATACTATAGCAAAGAAGTTTGCTTTTTCGATTCGTTAACCTTTTGGCAAATGGTGCTGTGCAGATTTCTCAGCATTAGTTTGTCAGTCAGAGTGCTGTCTTGCTGTCCCTCCAAATAATCCACCAGAGCTTCGGTGTGAGTTAAAGCAGTGCTGTGACTGATACTTTGCTGTGGTATTAGGTTGTCCTTTTCCTGGTCCAAATCATCGATCGCCATTACATCGTCGACATCAACGGTATTGATACGTTCCACAATTTCTTCATCACTCAAAACTTCATGGCCGGCCAAATTTAGGTCTGCATTTAACCACTCGCGCACTGTTTCCTCAGCAACATTCGCACAACCACTAATGCTGTGTAAATTATGCAGTAGTTCAGGCACCGTTTCATTGAAACTGTCCTCAAAACCAAGTCGTTTCCCAGTAAAATTTTTTGCCATGTCGAGCTTTTCAATTTTCCAAGCAGCAGAAATTTCATAAAAAGCTTCCAATACAGTTAGCTATTTCCAAAACAACAGCAAATCATCACCGTCTTCCTTTACGAACTTCAACAGCAAGTTTCTTCGATAAATTGTTTTCATGTTTGTATCACTCCTTGATCCATAGGCTGAATCAAAGCTGTTACATTCGGAGGTAAGTACTTCACAAATATATTTCTGTCTTCAGACTTTAAAGTGTCTTCATTTGGGTGGCTGGGGGCATTGTCTAAGAGTAAAATCGCCTTTTGTGGCAGATCTAAAGATTCTAAGTGTTGACGCACTGCTGGAATGAATTTTGTTTTAAACCAGTCCGTAAAAATTTCTCTGTCCATCCATGCTGACATATTACTGTAGTAATCAACAGGTAAATTCGATAAAACTTTAACTTTTGAGAAAGCTCGAGGTTTCTTTGCATTCCCAATAACACACTGTTTCAAAAAATGAGACCCGGCGGCATTACCACAGCACAAAACTGTTAGGCGTTTTTTCTGAAGTTTATGCCCTGTAGCACTTTTTTCATTTTCATGAGCTAAAGTTTTTTGTGGTAGACACTTACAGTATAAACCAGTTTCATCAGTGTTATAAATTTGTTCTCACGTGAATCCTTCATTATCGACGAAATGTTGAAACTGTGACTTAATTCCTCAGCTGCCGGCTCGTCACAGCTAAGTTTTTCTCCTTCGATAGCAATCTGATGAATCCCGTGCCTTTGCTTAAATCTTGTCAACCACCCACATGATGCGTTAAAGTCCCCTTTCAATTTCAATTCATCGAAAAAATACTTTGCTTTCATTGCGCAAACAGCTCCTGAAACTGGGATTCCCTCAGCTCTCTGTTGTTTAAACCACAAATCATTGCTTTGTCCAAATCATTGTAGGTTGACGTCTTCATGGTTTTCCACCTAGACACGCCACTTGCACTATCAGAAATTCCAGCAAACCCAATCAGCTTATGTTTGTTTTTCATAACATCACGCACTGTTTAGTCATCCACACTGTACTCGTTCATTAATGACTTCACCGTCACACCTTTTTCAGATTTTTTAATTATGTAAAGTTTTTTTTCTATATTAAGAACAACTCTTTTACGTTTTGACATGATCACGTAAGGGCTATTCGAATTTCAAATTACTAAGAACAAAATGACATGCCCCGTTATGACACACGAAAATAAAGTGAACACTCGAAATATTCTGATCCAATTCCACGCAAGTGATCAGGATCTACTTCACGGCATTCACGCGCCGTCTATGCGATGTTTTTATAAGTGAAATGCATACAATATGATAATATATATGTATCTCTAGCTCACATGGAGTAGCAGGAACTATGTAGGTATCTCGTTACTTGCCTTCCCCCCCTCCGTCTTCATTCCTTCACTCTGAACGTCGCCTGTGGTTTCAGTTACGCTGTCACATCATTTTTCAGCGGCCGATTTCTCGTACTGTCTTCTAAATTATTTTCATATTACGTTTTTTTACATCCCAGTTAATCCGCATCCTGGTTAAGCCAATCCCGGATAATCGAGAGTCTACTGTACTATTCTTTCAAATTTCAAAACATTTTTATAACTTACCAATTTTTCTCTAAGGCACAACAGAGAGTTTCCATACTTACTCTCAAATCATTGAGATTTCTTTAAGGCAGAATTAAAGTGATGAAGCTTTGTATGCTTGGGCGCATACATAAAGTGACCAGATATAAGATTAGTGAAAGCAGGACAAACTATTTTAGCCCCTGCAGTGTAGGCAATTTACGACTTCATGCAAAGTTTGTCGTTTTCGAAGCGGGACTACTCTGTTAGCCCCTGGAGTTTAGGCAATTTTATGGTGTCCGGTCATTGTTCAGCTGTTCCCTCTGATAGATTGAGGGGTTGAACACTCTTGCCATCTTCTACATGCTTTCACTTCTTATTTCCATCAAATTAATGGAATGCGGAATAAAAATCTCAAAAAATGAAACATAAAATGAAGAACAGTGGAGACAAAACGTTGCGATTTCGACAGGCCGGTTAGTTACAAAGTAGTACACCGTGGTAATATACAGACTTCAGATCAGTCAAAGCCGGAAAAATTGTTAGCCCCTGGAGTGTGGACAATTTACGGAGTCCGCTTATTGATCAGCTGTTCCCTACGATAAATTAGTGGAGCGCTGAATTTCTGCAGAATAAAAAGCTCAAAAATGGAAATTAAAAAAAAGGACAGTGAAGTCAAATGTCGAGATTGCGACAGACCGGTAATATACTTTCAAAGATAGATTATAACACAGTAACCTCAATATATATTTCAAAAAAAAGGTACACAGACAAAAAGGAGTTACAATATAAAAGCTATAAACTTTTTACATAGACATACAGTATCGGAAAAAAAGTGGGACACTTGTTAAAATTTTGAAATTTCCCTCCAAAAATTAAATATAAATATGAACAATTTGTTAGCTACTAATGACCCCTAATAGACTGCTCAGTGACTTTGAAAAGGGAAAAATAGTTGGGCTTTATGAATCGGGTAAATCAATCCGAAAAATCGTCCAGACTTTACCAATCACAAAATCAACTGTAGGCCGCACTATACAAAATTACATGATGCGGAAGACTGTCGTTCATCCAAGGACCTCCGGGCGAAGGAAATTACTTTTGCCAGTTCATTAGGTATTTTTGGAGATTTTAGTCTCTGAAGATCCCAAGATTAGTTCCTCAAAGCTTTTAGGGGAGCTTGAAAAAAAGCATGGGATTAAGGTACCTATCGGTTTTCCGATAGTGTACATACATGACAAAATAGTGTAAGTAAAAAGACAACTAATATTTTAATTAAAACAGAGCACAAAAAAGAAAGTGTTTTCAATTTGATAAATTTTTTTAACTGGAATGAAGTTTTTTCAAAAGTTCTAGATTATCACTTAATATTTTATGAAATTCCTCACATGAATTTGTAATATTATATTTTACACTCAAAATAGCCTTGACAGTTTCAGTTTTCATTTGGGACTTTTCTGAAGTCCAGAGATTGTTCATCAGAGAAAAGAGATGTTCTGAAGGTGCATTTGTTCCAGGTAAAGACAACCCGTACTCTACAAGTAGCAAAATGTTTTTGAAAGGAATACTTTCTGATTTAAAATATGCAAATACATCAACCCATTTCTGTTCAGGTGTAGCACCGCTCTGAGGCCAAGAGTTAATTTTTTCTTCGTCAGCATATCTTTTTACGTATGAAAATTCATCAAATAACTCACTGTCACAAATATCATTTGTTGAAAAGTGTGAACAAATATGAGCCAGGGAATTCTGAATGTCATTCCATGCTAAGAGCTTCCTCAAAATGATCCACTTGAATGCACCAACTGTAATAAACTGGGAGGACCACTGTTCTAAATAATCCAAGCAGTTCTTATAAAAATCCTGAACATGTCCAGTAAAAAAAGGATTTTTTAATCAATCCTCCTCCTTCCAGTTTACTAATATCACCTTTAATCATAAGAGGTATGAAACCATTTTCAAATCTCTCTCAAATTTTAAATTTTAAGACAGCTATCTGTTCAGACACTTCTGTCATCGTTATTTTGTTTCCTTCTATGCATTTAACTGCAGAATGAAATAAAAAAGCTTGACAGTGTATAAATTGTAGCGATAGCTCTGCAAGATCATTCTTAAAAAATGCTTCTAAGACTATCGGACATTTGACCTGAGACAGAAAAAGTAATTTCAATGGTTTAAATAGCTTTAAAATTCTCTCAACAAATCAGCAGCATTTTGGATCACATTGTGAATTATATGTGCCCCACAGCTGACTCCAATTATATTTTGTTTCAAATAGTCGTTAAGTTTAGCAAAAATGTTGTTAGTTCCTTTCCTATATTTACCACCAAAATTTGTATTGGTATTGTCAGGACAATATGCGATTAATTTTTCTTTTAGGTTATATTTTTCTAAAATTGTCTTTATTGAGTCAGAAATTATTTGCGAATTTTTGCCTGGCAATGAAATGAAATCAAGAATTCTTATTCTGATGCCAACATTGGATCAAAAAATCGAACAAGTTTTGGAAAAAGTTTTAAATCATTATGATTAGATGTATCACAATATAATGAGATAAATGCGGCACTCTTTAGTTCTTTTTCCAACTTCAAATACGAAAACGAAGAGAAGACATTACAAATGAATGCCTCTGTTTTTGTTCTGGCACATGAAAACTTTTTTCAAACAATGTTTGGATGATTTTTGATATACAGTCCATTGACCGAAAGCTTTGATTGTGATTAATTACATGGAATGAAAATAGTTCTTCTGCTATTGCTAATTGTCTTTCCTATTCTGCAAAATTAGGTTTTCGGAAGAAATCTTCCAAGTTAGAGAAGGAAGCTCTTTTATGTTTTTTCGTTGCTAAATGTTTTGTAATATCATATCTGCCACCGTGAGCGACAGAAAACTCACCGTTGCATTTATCGCAATGAATAGTATCTTCTAATTTAGCCCTTTTCAGAAAAGGAAACTCCGCCAAAAATTCATTGAATTTGCAATTCTCTTCCTGTCAGAATTTTTTGCCATTTCTATGGATAAAAGGGATAGAACTTAATTTAAAAAATATTTTTAATTTTCAAAGTATCACCAGGCCTTATATAATCATAAAATAATTACTCACCGAAAAGTTAAGTGAGAGAACAGTTTTATTTTTTCAAAGCTGAGCTTACAGTAGGAGTGCGATTCCGCTACTGAAAATTCACAAAATAATATACCACTGAACCACATGTCAATTTCTGGCACACTATGTATTATGATTTACCCCAAGCTTACGATAAGAGGGTGATTCCGCTACTGATGACATAGCGCATCATTCGTACTGCATGCGATCGTGCTAAAAGTAGTCATTTGAGGAATGCCGAATGATATATCTGGTTTACATTGTAACACGATCAACCACTAAAAATGTGCCAAGATCATTGAGCTGGTGAGGTGAGTTACAAAATTAATTCGTGTTACATGCTAGGTACAATGTTGCATTAGAGGCGATAGAATGTCAGTAGCTCTGAGGCGTCGATGACAATTTAACGAAACAATCATCGATAGCGATTGTTGTAAAATTCCTACTTTTCTTTCGTGACTGCTAGAAAGTGGGACATTTCTGGATTGGAGTGGGCAGCGGGACAGATTGTCAAAAAACGGGACTGTCCCGCCAAAAGCAGGACGTCTGGTCACCTTACGCATGCACCTTGTAGGAATCCAATGAGATAAGAAAAATCTCTACCTGACCAAGAATCGAACTCTGGTCTTCCACGGCCAGAGATGGAACGTTGCATCGCATTAGTTATCCAGTCATCAAACATGTAATACAACGTATTATCAGAAAATGCCTGCATTTTTTACCTTAAAAATTACATTTATGTCTGATATCCAAAAAATGAGTCCTTCATTTATTATTTACTAGTGTAAGTGCCTGTCAAAAATGATGGGGATGATTGATTATTCTGAAATAAAATTTAGGCAGTCTTCTTTGACGTGGAATCATACCCTCTCTCCTCCCTCCTCTCTCCCCTCCCCCTCTCCCCGCCTCTCTGTCCCCCCTCTCTCTCCTCCCCTCTCTCTTGTATTAAAAGCATTCAAAACCCTCGCCACGAGTATCTATTGTGCTTCAACAGCTGACCTTAGTCCCCTCTTGCCAGGTATATTTCTGTTTTTCAGAGCGTGACAGAGGGAGTGACCAAAGGACAAAGGGACAGAATAAGGCTTTATATGTTACGATACATTAAAACGTTTTGTTATTATATCACTAGTGTAATGCCCGTTGAAATAATTAATATCACACTTTTACATATGAAATATTTTGTCATATAAAACATTTCTAGTGAATATTCTGTTGTTCTTTAGTTAAACTTAAAATAGTTGCCTCTCTTTCCCTCCCTCTCTCCCTTCCTCCCTCTCACACCTTCTCTCCTCCCCCTCTCTCCTCCCCCCTCTCCACTTCCTTCTCACACCCTCTCTCCACCTTCTTCTCTCCTCCCTCCCTCCCTCTCTCTCTCTCTCTACTTCTCTACTTCTCTCTCGCTCCCCCCTCTACCTCTCTCTCCCCCCCTCTCTCTCATATTAAAAGCATTCATAGCACGCTTATACCCATAAGGATTGAATTAACAACATGATATAGAGGTCTAACAATGGAATTGGTAGGCAAGGCAATATCCTGTTAAAATGGCAAGATTTCCTCAAACTGTGTGAATTAAATGTTTACCTGAGAAATTTCGAACTGTAGGTGGAAAAAGATGAACAGAATAAGAACTTTATAATGATTTCTTAAAAATGGTTCATATCTGAAGTTTGTATGCCAAATATTTCTAATTTTAATCTAAAAAATCTTATGTGGCCAACACATGACTTTCTCCATATTTGGGTAGAGATATTTAAATTATTATAAATAGCATTATAAGGCAAAATTATTATTTCATATCATAAAAGAATACAGTTGTCCTTATTGCCATAAATTATATTTTGAATATGTTTACAGAATTCACTGCTAGATGGTGGCACTGTATACTGAAAATTTATGAATAAATAAATTATCTACTAAATGGAAGGTTCTACGAACATTTGTTTCAAACAAAACTTGGAAGAAATATTATTCTCTACAACTTTGGTCCTCATGAAGATTACCAATAATGACGTTTTTAAGGAGATATTTATTTTATGGAAACCGAAAAAAACAATTATTGGTAAATAATTCCTAAAGGAAGCTGTTATGGAAAATTATTTCAAATGAAAGTTGTAGGAAATTACATTCTCTATAACCTTTGTATCGAATTGTATATACAATAATGATGTTTTAACGGAGATATTTTGCCAAAACCAAATCGGGTTACGAATAAACCTCGACTTCCTGTTAACCGTTATTGTCCAAAAACTAATCAGTTCTTTGTGGTCATACTGAAGTGTTATATCTGAAATTTCGTAATGATATGGCAAGTTCTTTTTTAGTTAAGAGCGCCCACAATTACATAAACACACAGACATCTTTCCGAAAATAGTATAAAACTGTTCTAGGGATCAAAATATCTAATAAACTATCGGTTTTCAAAAATTTCTTTTCGCATACAGACAACACAGAGAAAATAGTCAAAACGTATTCCAGGGACCTCGAAAGGTGTATTTCCGTTGAAATCTTGAATTCGATTTTTTTCATGAATACAATACCTTCTGTATACTACGTATATGGAGAAAGTAAAAATATCTATCATCTGATTACACCCGATAGATATTTCTAGTCCCCTTCCTGTGAGTGAAAGAAAAAGACGTCACTGGAAAGTCATGGTCGCACATCTGCGATAAACAATGGACGTGCTAACTAATTAGTCCCTTGTGAATTTTTACATTCTCCATATATGTAGTATAGAGAAGTATTGTATTCATGAAAAAAAATCGAATTCGAGATTTCAACAGACCTTTTCGAAATTTTTTTTTTTTTTTTTCAAAAATTTTTTTCAAAATTTTTTTCGAAAATTTTTTTCGAAATTTTTTTCAAAATCTTTTCGAAAATTTTTGTTGAAAAATTTTTTTCCAAAATTTTTTCGAAATTAAAAAAAAAATGTTTTTCGAAATTTTTTTCGTAATTATTTTCGAAAATGTTTATTCCAAAATTTTTTTCGAAATTTTTTTTCAAAATTTTTTTCGAAAATTTTTTTTCGAAATTTTTAAAAAAAATATTTTTCCAGAATTTTTTTTCGAAATTTTTTTCGAAAATTTTTTTCAAAATTTTTTTCGAAAATTTTTTTCAAAATTTTTTTCGAAAATTTTTTTTCAAAATGTTTTTCAAAATGTTTTTCAAAAATTTTTTTTCGAAATGTTTTTCAAAAATTTTTTTCGAAATTTTTTTAAAAATATTTTTCCAGAATTTTTTTTCGAAATGTTTTTCAAAAATTTTTTTCAAAATTTTTTTCGAAAATTTTTTTTCGAAATTTTTTTCGAAATTTTTTCAAATTTTTTTCAAAATTTTTTTCGAAAATTTTTTTTCGAAATGTTTTTCAAAATTTTTTTTCAAAATTTTTTTCAAAAATTTTCTTCGAAATGTTTTTCAAAAATTTTTTTCAAAATGTTTTCGAAAATTATTTTTCGAAATTTTTTTCAAAATTTTTTTCAAATTTTTTTCGAAAATTTTTTTTCAAAATTTTTTTCGAAAATTTTTTTTCGAAATTTTTTTGGAAAATTTTTTTCAAAATTTTTTTCGAAAATTTTTTTCGAAAATTTTATTTCGAAAATTTTATTTCAAAATTTTTTTGGAAAATTTTTTTCAAAATTTTTTTTCTAATTTTTTTTCGAAATTTTTTTCGTAAATTTTTTTCAAAATTTTTTTCAAAATTTTTTTCGAAAATTTTGAAAAAAATTTTTGAAAAAAATAAAAAAAAAAAAATTTTTGAAAAAAAATTTTCGAAAAAAATTTTCGAAAAAAGTTTTGAAAAAAATTTCGAAAAAAAATTTTCAAAAAAAATTTAGAAAAAAAATTTCCAAAAAAATTTGAAATAAATTTTGAAAAAAAATTTTCGAAAAAAATTTTGAAAAAAATTTCGCAAAAAAATTTTCGAAAAAAACTGAAAAAAATTTTCGAATAAAATTTTGAAAAGAAATTTCCAAAAAAAATTTTCGAAAAAAATTTGAAAAAAAATTTCGAAAAAAAATTTTCGAAAAAAATTTAGAAAAAAAATTTCCAAAAAAATTTTGAAAAAAATTTTGAAAAAAAATTTTCGAAAAAAATTTTCGAAAAAAATTTTCGAAAAAAATTTTCGAAAAAAATTTTCGAAAAAAATTTTCGAAAAAAATTTTCGAAAAAAATTTTGAAAAAAATTTCGAAAAAAAATTTTCGAAAAAAATTTTCGAAAATAATTTTGAAAAAAATTTTCGAAAAAAATTTTGAAAAAAAAATTTCGAAAAAAATTTTGAAAAAATATTTTCGAAAGAAATTTTTTAAAAAATTTTGAAAAAAATTTTCGAAAAAAATTTTGAAAAAAATTTTCGAAAAAAATTTTCGAAACAAATTTTCGAAACAAATTTTCGCAAAAAATTTTCGTAAAAAATTTTCGAAAAAAATTTTGAAAAAAAATTTGAAAAAAATTTCGAAAAAAAATTTTCGAAAAAAATTTAGAAACAAATTTTGAAAAAAATTTTCAAAAAAAATTTTGAAAAAAATTTCCAAAAAAAATTTTCAAAAAAAATTTTCGAAAAAAATTTTCGAAAAAAATTTTCGAAAAAATTTTGAAAAAAATTTTGAAAAAAATTTTTGAAATAAATTTTCCAAAAAATTTTCGAAAAATATTTTGAGAAAAATTTCGAAAAAAAATTTTCGAAAAAAATTTTGAAAATAATTTTGAAAAAAATTTTCGAAAAAAATTTTGAAAATAATTTTGAAAAAAATTTTCGAAAAAAATTTTGAAAAAAATTTCCGAAAAAATTTTGAAAAGAAATTTTCGAAAAAAATTTTCGAAAAAAAATTTGGAAAAAAATTTCGAAAAAAATTTTGAAAAAAATTTTGAAAAAAATTTTCGAAAAAAATTTTGAAAAAAATTTTCGAAAAAAATTTTGAAAAAAAGTTTTCGAAAAAAATTTTGAAAAAAAATTTTCGAAAAAAATTTAGAAAAAAATTTTCGAAAAAAATTTTCGAATAAAATTTTGAAAAAAATTTCGAAAAAAATTTTCGTAAAAAATTTTCGAAAAAAATTTTGAAAAAAATAAAAAAAAAAAAATTTCGAAAAAATTTTGAAAAAAAATTTCGAAAAAAATTTGAAAAAAAATTACGTAAAAAATTTTGAAAAAAAATTTTCGAAAAAACTTTTGAAAAAAATTTTAGAAAAAAATTTTCGAAAAAAATTTTTAAAAAAATTTTCAAAAAAAATTTTGAAAAAAAATTCGAAAAAAAATTTTCGAAAAAAATTTTGAAAAAAATTTTCGAAAAAAATTTTGAAAAAAATTTTGAAAAAAAGTTTTCGAAAAAAATTTTCAAAAAAAATTTTGAAAAAAATTTTCGGAAAAAATTTTGAAAAAAATTTTCAACAAAAAATTTTCGAAAATAATTTTGAAAAAAATTTTAGAAATAAAATTTTCGAAAAAAATTCTGAAAAAATTTTTTTAAAAAATTTTGAAAAAAAAATTTTCGAAAAAAATTTTGAAAAAAAAATATCGAAAAAAATTTTTAAAAAAAATTTTCGAAAAAAATGTTCGAAAAAAAATTTGAAAAAAATTTTGAAAGAAAATTTTCGAAAAAAATTTTGAAAAAAAATTTCGAAGAAAATTTTGAAAAAAAATTTTCGAAAAAAATTTTCAAAAAAAATTTTGAAAAAAATTTTCAAAAAAAATTTTGAAAAAAATTTTCGAAAAAAAATTTTAAAAAGATTTTCGAAAAAAATTTTGAAAAAAATTTCGAAAAAAATTTTAAAAAAAAATTTTCGAAAAAAAATTTGAAAAAAATTCTGAAAAAAAATTTTCGAAAAAAATTTTGAAAAAAAATTTTCGAAAAAAATTTTGAAAAAAAATTTTCAAAAAAAATTTTGAAAAAAAAATTTCGAAAAAAATTTTGAAAAAAATTTTCGAAAAAAATTTTCGAAAAAAAATTTGAAAAAAAAATTGAAAAAAAATTTTCGAAAAAAATTTGGAAAAAAAATTTTCAAAACAAATTTTGAAAAAAAATTTTCGAAAAAAAATTTCAAAAAAAATTTTCGAAAAAAATATTTAAAAAAATTTTTTAAAAAATTTTGAAAAAAAATTTTCGAAAAAATTTTTTAAAAAAATTTTGAAAAAAAATTTTTGAAAAAAATTTTGAAAAAAAATTTCCAAAAAAAATTTTGAAAAAAAACTTTCGAAAAAAATTTTGAAAAAAATTTTCGAAAAAAATTCTGAAAAAAATTTTTAAAAAAATTCTGAAAAAAATTTTTAAAAAAATTCTGAAAAAAATTTTTAAAAAAATTTTGAAAAAAAATTTTTGAAAAAAATTTTGAAAAAAAATTTTCCAAAAAAATTTTTGAAAAAAAAAATTTTGAAAAAAAAAATTTTGAAAAAAAAAATTTTGAAAAAAAAATTTTGAAAAAAAAAATTTTGAAAAAAAAAATTTTGAAAAAAAAAATTTTGAAAAAAAAAAATTTTGAAAAAAAAAATTTTGAAAAAAAAAATTTTGAAAAAAAAAAATTTGAAAAAAAAAATTTTGAAAAAAAAAATTTTGAAAAAAAAAATTTTGAAAAAAAAAATTTTGAAAAAAAAAATTTGAAAAAAAAAATTTTGAAAAAAAAAATTTTGAAAAAAAAAATTTTGAAAAAAAAAATTTTGAAAAAAAAAATTTTGAAAAAAAAAATTTTGAAAAAAAAAAATTTGAAAAAAAAATTTTGAAAAAAAAAATTTTTGAAAAAAAAATTTTGAAAAAAAAAATTTTGAAAAAAAAAATTTTTAAAAAAATTTTTTAAAAAATTTTGAAAAAAAATTTTCGAAAAAATTTTTGAAAAAAATTTTGAAAAACAATTTTGAAAAAAAAATTTCGAAAAAAACAAAAAAATTTTGATAAAAAATTTTGAAAAAAAATTTTCGAAAAACTTTTTCGACAAAAATTTTGAAAAAAATTTTCGAAAAAAATTTTGAAAAAAATTTTCGAAAAAAATTTTGAAAAACAATTTTCGAAAAAAATTTCGAAAAAAATTTTGAAAAAAATTTTTAAAAAAAATTTCGAAAAAAATTTTGAAAAAAAATTTTCGAAAAAAATTTTGAAAAAAAATTTTCGAAAAAAATTTTCGAAAAAAATCTTGAAAAAAATTTTCCAAAAAAATTTTGAAAAAAAATTTTCGAAAAACATTTTCGAAAAAAATCTTGAAAAGAATTTTCGAAAAAAATTTTGAAAAAAATTTTGAAAAAAAATTATTGAAAAAAATTTTGAAAAAAAATTTTCGAAAAAAATTTTCGAAAAAAATTTTGAAAAAAAATTTTGAAAAATTTTTCCAAAAAAATTTTAAAAAAAAAATTTTGAAAAAAATTTTCGAAAAAAATTTTCGAAAAAAATTTCGAAAAAAATTTGAAAAAAATTTTCAAAAATAATTTTCGAAAAAAATTTTGAAAAAAATTTTGAAAAAAAATTTCGAAAAAAATTTTGAAAAAAAATTTCGAAAAAAATTTTGAAAAAAAATTTTCGAAAAAAATTTTCCAAAAAAAATTTTCGAAAAAAATTTTCCAAAAAAAATTCTGAAAAAAATTACGAAATAAAAATTTTCGAAAAAAATTTTGAAAAAATTTTGAAAAAAAATTTTGAAAAATTTTTCCAAAAAAATTTTGAAAAAAATTTTCAAAAAAAATTTTTAAAAAAATTTTCGAAAAAAATTTTGAAAAAAAATTTTGAAAAAAATTTCGAAAAAAATTTTTTAAAAAATTTTCGAAAAAAATTTTGAAAAAAATTTTGAAAAAAAAAATTTCGAAAAAAATTTTGAAAAAAAATTTTCGAAAAAAAATTTGAAAAAAATTTTAAAAAAAAATTTTCAAAAAAAATTTTGAAAAAAAAAATTTCGAAAAAAATTTTGAAAAAAAATTTTCGAAAAAAAATTTGAAAAAAAAATTTCGAAAAAAAATTGGAAAAAAAAATTTCGAAAAAAATTTTGAAAAAAAATTTTCGAAAAAAATTTTCGAAAAAAAATTTCAAAAATAATTTTCAAAAAAAATTTTTAAAAAAATTTAAAAAATTTTGAAAAAAAATTTTCGAAAAAAATTTTGAAAAAAATTTGAAAAAAAATTTTTGAAAAAAAAATTTTGAAAAAAATTTTGAAAAAAAATTTTCGAAAAAAACAAAAAAATTTTGAAAAAAAATTTTGAAAAAAAATTTTCGAAATAAATTTTGAAAAAAATTTTCAAAAAAAATTTTGAAAAAAATTTTCGAAAAAATTTTTGAAAAAAAATTTTTGAAAAAAATTTTTAAAAAATTTGAAAAAAAATTTTGAAAAAAATTTTCGAAAAAAATTTTCAAAAAAATTTTCAAAAAAAATTTTGAAAAAAAATTTTGAAAAAAAATTTTGAAAAAAAATTTTCGAAAAGAATTTTCGAAAAAAATCTTGAAAAGAATTTTCGAATAAAATCTTGAAAAAAATTTTCAAAAAAAATTTTGAAAAAAGATTTCGAAAAAAATTTTGAAAAAAAATTTTCGAAAAAAAAGTTGAAAAAAATTTTGAAAAAAAATTTTCGAAAAAAATTTTGAAAAAAGATTTTCGAAAAAAATTTTGAAAAAATATTTTCGAAAAAAATTTTCGAAAAAAATTCTGAAAAAAATTTAGAAAAAAAATTTTGAAAAAAATTTTGAAAAAAAATTTTGAAAAAAATTTTGAAAAAAAAAAATTTTTTTCAGAATTTTTTTCGAAAATTTTTTTCGAAAATATTTTTTCAAAATTTTTTTCGAAAATCTTTTTTCAAAATTTTTTTCGAAAATTTTTTTTCAAAATTTTTTTCAACTTTTTTTTCGAAAATCTTTTTTCAAAATTTTTTTCGAAAATTTTTTTTCAAAATTTTTTTCAACTTTTTTTTCAAAATTTTTTTTCTAAATTTTTTTCAGAATTTTTTTCGAAAATTTTTTTCGAAAATTTTTTTTCAAAATTTTTTTCAAAAATTTTTTTCGAAAATTTTTTTCAAAATTTTTTTCAAAATTTTTTTTGAAATTTTTTTCGAAAATTTTTTTCGAAAATGTTTTTCAAAAATTTTTTTTCAAAATTTTTTTCAATGTTTTTTTGGAAAAAATTTTCAAATTTTTTTTTCAACATTTTTTTCGAAAATATTTTTCGAAAATTTTTTTCGAAAATTTTTTTTCAAAATTTTTTTCAATAATTTTTTTTCAAAATTTTTTTCAAAATTTTTTTCGAAAATTTTTTTCAAGATTTTTTTCGAATTTTTTTTTCAAGATTTTTTTCGAAAATTTTTTTCGAAAATTTTTTTTCAAAATTTTTTTTCAAAATTTTTTTCGAAAATTTTTTTCAAAATTTTTTTCGAAAATTTTTTTCAAAATTTTTTTCGAAATTTTTTTTCAAAATTTTTTTAAAATTTTTTTCAAAAATTTTTTTTCAAAATTTTTTTTTAAAATTTTTTTCAAAAATTTTTTCGAAAATTTTTTTCAATATTTTTTTCGAAAATTTTTTTCAAAATTTTTTTCGAAAATTTTTTTTCAAAATTTTTTTGTTTTTTTCGAAAATTTTTTTTCAAAATTTTTTTCAAAAATTTTTTTTCAAAATTTTTTTCAAAATTTTTTTCGAAAATTTTTTTTCAAAATTTTTTAAATTTTTTTAAAAATATTTTTCGAAAATTTTTTTTCAAAATTTTTTTCGAAATTTTTTTTTTCAAAATTTTTTTTGAAAATTTTTTTTCAAAATTTTTTTCGAAAATTTTTTTTCAAAATTTTTTTCAAATTTTTTTTCGAAAATTTTTTTCAAAATTTTTTTCGAAATTTTTTTTTTCAAAATTTTTTTCAAAATTTTTTTCGAAAATTTTTTTAAAAATTTTCTTCGAAATTTTTTTCAAAATTTTTTATCAAAATTTTTTTCGAAAATTTTTTTAAAAATTTTTTTCGAAATTTTTTTTTCAAAATTTTCTTCGAAAATTTTTTTTCAAAATTTTTTTTCAAAATGTTTTTCAAATTTTTTTTCGAAAATTTTTTTTCAAAATTTTTTTCGAAATTTTTTTTTTCAAAATTTTTTTCAAAATGTTTTTCGAAATTTTTTTCAAAATTTTTTATAAAATTTTTTTCGAAAATTTTTTTAAAAATTTTTTTCGAAAATTTTTTTCGAAAATTTTTTTTCAAAATTTTCTTCGAAAATTTTTTTTCAAATTTTTTTTTCAAAATTTTTTTCAAAATTTTTTTTCAAAATTTTTTTCAAAATTTTTTTCGAAAATTTTTATTTCGTAATTTTTTTCAAAATTTTTTTCAAAATTTTTTTCAAAATTTTTTTTCAAAATTTTTTTTCAAAATTTTTTTCAAAATTTTTTTCAAAATTTTTTTTTCTCAAAATTTTTTTTTCTCAAATTTTTTTTTTCAAAATTTTTTTTTTCAAAATTTTTTTCAAAAATGTTTTCGAAAATTTTTTTTCAAAATTTTTTTCGAAATTTTTTTTTCAAAATTTTTTTTGAATTTTTTTTTTCAAAATTGTTTTCGAAATTTTTTTTCAGAATTTTTTTCAAATTTTTTTTCAAAATTTTTTTCGAAATTTTTTTTTTCAAAATTTTTTTTTTCAAATTTTTTTTTTCAAAATTTTTTTTTTCAGTTTTTTTTTTCAAAATTTTTTTTTTCAAAATTTTTTTTTTCAAAATTTTTTTTTTCAAAATTTTTTTTTTCAAAATTTTTTTTTTTCAAAATTTTTTTTTTCAAAATTTTTTTTTTCAAAATTTTTTTTTTCAAAATTTCTTTTTTCAATAATTTTATTTTTCAAAATTTTTTTTTCAAATTTTTTTTTTCAAAATTTTTTTTTCAAAAATTTTTTTTTAAAAATTTTTTTTTTCAAAATTTTTTTTTTCAAAAATTATTTTTTTAAAAATTTTTTTTTCAAAATTTTTTTTTTCAAATTTTTTTTTTTCAAAATTTTTTTTTCAAAATTTTTTTTTTCAAAATTTTTTTTTTCAAAATTTTTTTTCAAAATTTTTTTTTCAAAATTTTTTTTCTCAAAATTTTTTTTTCTCAAAATTTTTTTTTTCAAAATTTTTTTTTTCAAATTTTTTTTCAAAAATTTTTTCAAATTTTTTTTCAAAAATTTTTTCGAAAATTTTTTTTCAAAATTTTTTTCGAAATTTTTTTTTCAAAATTTCTTTTGAAAATTTTTTTTCAAAATTTTTTTCGAAATTTTATTTTCAGAATTTTTTTCAAATTTTTTTTCAAAATTTTTTTCGAAATTTTTTTTTTCAAAATTTTTTTCAAAATTTTTTTTTTTCAAAATTTTTTTTTTCAAAATTTTTTTTTTCCAAATTTTTTTTTTCAAATTTTTTTTTTTCAAAATTTTTTTTTTCAAAATTTTTTTTTTCAAAATTTTTTTTTTCAAAAATTTTTTTTTCAAAAATTTTTTTTTCAAAAATTTTTTTTTCAAAAATTTTTTTTTTCAAATTTTTTTTTTCAAAAATTTTTTTTTCAAAATTTTTTTTTTCAAAATTTTTTTTTTCAAAATTTTTTTTTTCAAAATTTTTTTTTTCAAATTTTTTTTTTTCAAAATTTTTTTCGAAAATTTTTTTCAAAATTTTTTTCGAAAATTTTTTTCAAAATTGTTTTCGAAATTTTTTTTCAAAATTTTTTCAAAATTTTTTTCAAAAATTTTTTTTCAAAATTTTTTTTCAAAATTTTTTTCAAAAATTTTTTCGAAAATTTTTTTCAATATTTTTTTCGAAAATTTTTTTCAAATTTTTTTTCGAAAATTTTTTTCAAAATTTTTTTCGATAATTTTTTTTCAAAATTTTTTTTCAAAATTTTTTTGTTTTTTTCGAAAATTTTTTTTCAAAATTTTTTTCAAAAATTTTTTTTCAAAATTTTTTTCAAAATTTTTTTCGAAAATTTTTTTTCAAAATTTTTTAAATTTTTTTAAAAATATTTTTCGAAATTTTTTTTGAAATTTTTTTTCGAAAATTTTTTTCGAAAATTTTTTTTCAAAATTTTTTTTGAAAATTTTTTTTCCAAATTTTTTTCGAAATTTTTTTTTCAAAATTTTTTTCAAATTTTTTTTCGAAAATTTTTTTTCAAAATTTTTTTCGAAATTTTTTTTTTCAAAACTTTTTTTGAAATTTTTTTTTCAAAATTTTTTTCGAAAATTTTTTTTCAAAATTTTTTTCAAATTTTTTTTCGAAAATTTTTTTCAAAATTTTTTTCGAAATTTTTTTTTTCAAAATTTTTTTCAAAATTTTTTTCGAAAATTTTTTTAAAAATTTTCTTCGAAATTTTTTTCAAAATTTTTTATCAAAATTTTTTTCGAAAAATTTTTTTTTTTCAAAAATTATTTTTTCAAAAATTTTTTTTTTCAAAAATTTTTTTTTCAAAAATTTTTTTTTCAAAATTTTTTTTTTCAAAATTTTTTTTTTCAAAAATTTTTTTTTCAAAATTTTTTTTTTCAAAATTTTTTTTTTCAAAATTTTTTTTTTCAAAATTTTTTTTTTCAAAATTTTTTTTTTCAAAATTTTTCTTTTCAAAATTTTTTTTTTCAAAATTTTTTTTTTCAAAATTTTTTTTTTCAAAATTTTTTTTTTCAAATTTTTTTTTTTCAAAATTTTTTTTTTCAAAATTTTTTTTCAAAATTTTTTTTTCAAAATTTTTTTTTCCAAAATTTTTTTTTTCAAAAATTTTTTTTTTTCAAAAATTTTTTTTTTCAAAAATTTTTTTTTCAAAATTTTTTTTTCAAAATTTTTTTTTTCAAAATTTTTTTTTTCAAAATTTTTTTTTTCTAAATTTTTTTATTCAAAATTTTTTTTTCAAAATTTTTTTTTTCAAAATTTTTTTTTTCAAAATTTTTTTTATCAAAATTTCTTTTTCAAAATTATTTTTTTCAAAAATTTTTTTTCCAAAATTTTTTTTTTCAAAAATTTTTTTTTCAAAATTTTTTTTTTCAAAAATTTTTTTTTCAAAAATTTTTTTTTTCAAAAAATTTTTTTTTCATAAATTTTTTTTTCAAATTTTTTTTTTCAAAAATTTTTTTTTCAAAATTTTTTTTTTCAAAATTTTTTTTTTCAAAATTTTTTTTTTCAAAATTTTTTTTTTCAAAATTTTTTTTTTCAAAATTTTTTTTTCAAAATTTTTTTTTTCAAAATTTTTTTTTTCAAAATTTTTTTTTCAAATTTTTTTTTTCAAAATTTTTTTCGAAAATTTTTTTCAAAATTTTTTTCGAAAATTTTTTTCAAAATTTTTTTCGAAATTTTTTTTCAAAATTTTTTAAAAATTTTTTTCAAAAATTTTTTTTCAAAATTTTTTTTCAAAATTTTTTTCAAAAATTTTTTCGAAAATTTTTTTCAATATTTTTTTCGAAAATTTTTTTCAAATTTTTTTTCAAAAATTTTTTTCAAAATTTTTTTCGAAAATTTTTTTTCAAAATTTTTTTTCAAAATTTTTTTGTTTTTTTCGAAAATTTTTTTTAAAAATTTTTTTCAAAATTTTTTTTTCAAAATTTTTTTCGAAAATTTTTTTTCAAAATTTTTTAAATTTTTTTAAAAATATTTTTCGAAATTTTTTTTGAAATTTTTTTTCGAAAATTTTTTTCGAAAATTTTTTTTCAAAATTTTTTTTGAAAATTTTTTTTCCAAATTTTTTTCGAAATTTTTTTTTCAAAATTTTTTTCAAATTTTTTTTCGAAAATTTTTTTTCAAAATTTTTTTCGAAATTTTTTTTTTCAAAATTTTTTTTGAAATTTTTTTTTCAAAATTTTTTTCGAAAATTTTTTTTCAAAATTTTTTTCAAATTTTTTTTCGAAAATTTTTTTCAAAATTTTTTTCGAAATTTTTTTTTTCAAAATTTTTTTCAAAATTTTTTTCGAAAATTTTTTTAAAAATTTTCTTCGAAATTTTTTTCAAAATTTTTTATCAAAATTTTTTTCGAAAAATTTTTTTTTTTCAAAAATTATTTTTTCAAAAATTTTTTTTTTCAAAAATTTTTTTTTCAAAAATTTTTTTTTCAAAATTTTTTTTTTCAAAATTTTTTTTTTCAAAAATTTTTTTTTCAAAATTTTTTTTTTCAAAATTTTTTTTTTCAAAATTTTTTTTTCAAAATTTTTTTTTCAAAATTTTTTTTTTCAAAATTTTTCTTTTCAAAATTTTTTTTTTCAAAATTTTTTTTTTCAAAATTTTTTTTTTCAAAATTTTTTTTTTCAAATTTTTTTTTTTCAAAATTTTTTTTTTCAAAATTTTTTTTCAAAATTTTTTTTTCAAAATTTTTTTTCCAAAATTTTTTTTTTCAAAATTTTTTTTTTCAAAAATTTTTTTTTTCAAAAATTTTTTTTTCAAAATTTTTTTTTCAAAATTTTTTTTTTCAAAATTTTTTTTTTCAAAATTTTTTTTTTCAAAATTTTTTTTTTCAAAATTTTTTTTCAAAATTTTTTTTTTCAAAATTTTTTTTTCAAAATTTTTTTTTTCAAAATTTCTTTTTCAAAATTATTTTTTTCAAAAATTTTTTTTCAAAAATTTTTTTTTCAAAAATTTTTTTTTTTAATTTTTTTTTTAATTTTTTTTTTCAAAATTTTTTTTTTCAAAATTTTTTTTTCAAAATTTTTTTTTCAAAATTTTTTTTTCAAAAATTTTTTTTTCAAAAATTTTTTTTAAAAAATTATTTTTTCAAAAATTTTTTTTTCAAAATTTTTTTTTTAAATTTTTTTTTTTCAAAAATTTTTTTTTCAAAATTTTTTTTTTCAAAATTTTTTTTTTCAAAATTTTTTTTTTCAAAATTTTTTTTTTCAAAATTTTTTTTTTTTTAAATTTTTTTTTCAAAAATTTTTTTTTCAAAAATTTTTTTTTCAAAATTTTTTTTTTCAAAATTTTTTTTTTCAAAATTTTTTTTTTCAAAAATTTTTTTTTTCAAAAATTTTTTTTTCAAAAATTTTTTTTTCAAAATTTTTTTTTTCAAAATTTTTTTTTTCAAAATTTTTTTTTTCAAAATTTTTTTTTTCAAAATTTTTTTTTTCAAAAATTTTTTTTTCAAAAATTTTTTTTTCAAATTTTTTTTTTTCAAAAATTTTTTTTTCAAAATTTTTTTTTTCAAAAATTTTTTTTTTCAAAAATTTTTATTTCAAAATTTTTTTTTCAAAATTTTTTTTTCAAAATTTTTTTTTTCAAAAATTTTTTTTTCAAAATTTTTTTTTTCAAAATTTTTTTTTTCAAAAATTTTTTTTTCAAAAATTTTTTTTTTCAAAATTTTTTTTTTCAAAATTTTTTTTTTCAAATTTTTTTTTTTCAAAAATTTTTTTTTCAAAATTTTTTTTTCAAAAATTTTTTTTTCAAAAACTTTTTTTACAAAATTTTTTTTTTCAAAAATTTTTTTTTTCAAAAATTATTTTTTCAAAAATTATTTTTTCAAAATTTTTTTTTTCAAAATTTTTTTTTTCAAAATTTTTTTTTTCAAAATTTTTTTTCAAAATTTTTTTTTTCAAAATTTTTTTTCTAAAAATTTTTTTTTCTCAAAATTTTTTTTTTCAAAATTTTTTTTTCAAAATTTTTATTTTTAAAATTTTTTTTTTCAAAATTTTTTTTTTCAAAATTTTTTTTTTCAAAATTTTTTTTTTCAAAATTTTTTTTTTCAAAATTTTTTTTTTCAAAATTTTTTTTTTCAAAATTTTTTTTTTCAAAATTTTTTTTTTCAAATTTTTTTTTTTCAAAAATTTTTTTTTCAAAATTTTTTTTTTCAAAATTTTTTTTTATTTTAATTTTTTTTTCAAAATTTTTTTTTCAAAATTTTTTTTTTCAAAATTTTTTTTTTCAAAATTTTTTTTTTCAAAATTTTTTTTTTCAAAATTTTTTTTTTCAAAATTTTTTTTTTCAAAATTTTTTTCAAAAATGTTTTTCGAAAATTTTTTTCAAAATTTTTTTCAAAATTTTTTTTGAAATTTTTTTCGAAATTTTTTTCAAAATTTTTTCGAAATTTTTTTCGAAAATTTTTTTCGAAAATGTTTTTCAAAAATTTTTTTTCAAAATTTTTTTCAAAGTTTTTTTGGAAAAAATTTTCAAATTTTTTTTTCAACATATTTTTCGAAAATTTTTTTCGAAAATTTTTTTTCAAAATTTTTTTCAATAATTTTTTTTCAAAATTTTTTTCAAGATTTTTTTCGAATTTTTTTTTCAAGATTTTTTTCGAAAATTTTTTTCGAAAATTTTTTTTCAAAATTTTTTTTCAAAATTTTTTTCGAAAATTTTTTTCAAAATTTTTTTCGAAAATTTTTTTCAAAATTTTTTTCGAAATTTTTTTTCAAAATTTTTTTAAAATTTTTTTCAAAAATTTTTTTTCAAAATTTTTTTTCAAAATTTTTTTCAAAAATTTTTTCGAAAATTTTTTTCAATATTTTTTTCGAAAATGTTTTTCAAATTTTTTTTCGAAAATTTTTTTCAAAATTTTTTTCGAAAATTTTTTTTCAAAATTTTTTTGTTTTTTTCGAAAATTTTTTTTCAAAATTTTTTTCAAAAATTTTTTTTCAAAATTTTTTTCAAAATTTTTTTCGAAAATTTTTTTTCAAAATTTTTTAAATTTTTTTAAAAATATTTTTCGAAAATTTTTTTTGAAATTTTTTTTCGAAAATTTTTTTCGAAAATTTTTTTTCAAAATTTTTTTTGAAAATTTTTTTTCCAAATTTTTTTCGAAATTTTTTTTTCAAAATTTTTTTCAAATTTTTTTTCGAAAATTTTTTTTCAAAATTTTTTTCGAAATTTTTTTTTTCAAAATTTTTTTTGAAAATTTTTTTTCAAAATTTTTTTCGAAAATTTTTTTTCAAAATTTTTTTCAAATTTTTTTTCGAAAATTTTTTTCAAAATTTTTTTCGAAATTTTTTTTTTCAAAATTTTTTTCAAAATTTTTTTCGAAAATTTTTTTAAAAATTTTCTTCGAAATTTTTTTCAAAATTTTTTATCAAAATTTTTTTCGAAAATATTTTTAAAAATTTTTTTCGAAATTTTTTTTTCAAAATTTTCTTCGAAAATTTTTTTTCAAAATTTTTTTTCAAAATGTTTTTCAAATTTTTTTTCGAAAATTTTTTTTCAAAATTTTTTTCGAAATTTTTTTTTTCAAAATTTTTTTCAAAATTTTTTTCGAAATTTTTTTCAAAATTTTTTATAAAATTTTTTTCGAAAATTTTTTTAAAAATTTTTTTCGAAAATTTTTTTCGAAAATTTTTTTTCAAAATTTTCTTCGAAAATTTTTTTTCAAATTTTTTTTTCAAAATTTTTTTCAAAATTTTTTTTCAAAATTTTTTTCAAAATTTTTTTTCAAAATTTTTTTTCAAAATTTTTTTCAAAATTTTTTTCACAAATTTTTTTTCTCAAAATTTTTTTTTCTCAAATTTTTTTTTTTCAAAATTTTTTTTTTCAAACTTTTTTTCAAAAATGTTTTCGAAAATTTTTTTTCAAAATTTTTTTCGAAATTTTTTTTTCAAAATTTTTTTTGAAATTTTTTTTTCAAAATTTTTTTCGAAATTTTTTTTTCAGAATTTTTTTCAAATTTTTTTTCAAAATTTTTTTCGAAATTTTTTTTTTCAAAATTTTTTTTTTCAAAATTTTTTTTTTCAAAATTTTTTTTTTCAGTTTTTTTTTTCAAAATTTTTTTTTTCAAAATTTTTTTTTTCAAAATTTTTTTTTTCAAAATTTTTTTTTTTTCAAAATTTTTTTTTTCAAAATTTTTTTTTTCAAAATTTTTTTTTTCAAAATTTTTTTTTTTAATAATTTTATTTTTCAAAATTTTTTTTTCAAATTTTTTTTTTCAAAATTTTTTTTTTCAAAAATTTTTTTTTAAAAATTTTTTTTTTAAAAATTTTTTTTTTCAAAAATTATTTTTTTCAAAATTTTTTTTTCAAAATTTTTTTTTTCAAAATTTTTTTTTCAAAATTTTTTTTCAAAATTTTTTTTTCAAAATTTTTTTTCTCAAAATTTTTTTTTCTCAAAATTTTTTTTTTCAAAATTTTTTTTTTTCAAAATTTTTTTTTTCAAAATTTTTTTTTTCAAAATTTTTTTTTTCAAAATTTTTTTTTTCAAAATTTTTTTTTTCAAATTTTTTTTTTTCAAAATTTTTTTTTCAAAATTTTTTTTTTCAAAATTTTTTTTTTCAAAATTTTTTTTTCAAAATTATTTTTTTCAAAAATTTTTTTTCCAAAATTTTTTTTTTCAAAAAAATTTTTTTTTTTAATTTTTTTTTTCAAATTTTTTTTTTTTCAAAATTTTTTTTTCAAAATTTTTTTTTTCAAAATTTTTTTTTTCAAAATTTTTTTTTTCAAAATTTTTTTTTTCAAAATTTTTTTTTTCAAAATTTTTTTTTCAAAATTTTTTTTTTTCAAAATTTTTTTTTCAAAATTTTTTTTTTTCAAATTTTTTTTTTTCAAAATTTTTTTTTTCAAAATTTTTTTTTTCAAAATTTTTTTTTCAAAATTTTTTTTTTCAAAATTTTTTTTTTCAAAATTTTTTTTTTCAAAATTTTTTTTTTCAAAATTTTTTTTTTCAAAATTTTTTTTTTCAAAATTTTTTTTTTCAAAATTTTTTTTTCAAAATTTTTTTTTCAAATTTTTTTTTTCAAAATTTTTTTTTTCAAAATTTTTTTTTTCAAAATTTTTTTTTTCAAAATTTTTTTTTTCAAAATTTTTTTTTCAAAAATTTTTTTTCCAAAATTTTTTTTTTAAATTTTTTTTTTCAAAAATTTTTTTTTAAAAATTTTTTTTTTCAAAATTTTTTTTTTCAAAATTTTTTTTTACAAATTTTTTTTTTCAAATTTTTTTTTTCAATTTTTTTTTTTCAAAATTTTTTTTTTCAAAATATTTTTTTTCAAAATTTTTTTTTTCAAAATTTTTTTTTTCAAAATTTTTTTTTTTCAAATTTTTTTTTTCAAAATTTTTTTTTTTCAAAATTTTTTTTTTCAAAATTTTTTTTTTCAAAACTTTTTTTTTCAAAATTTTTTTTCAAAATTTTTTGTTCAAAATTTTTTTTCTCAAAATTTTTTTTTTTTAAATTTTTTTTTTCAAAATTTTTTTTTTCAAAATTTTTTTCAAAAATTTTTTCGAAAATTTTTTTTCAAAATTTTTTTCGAAATTTTTTTTTCAAAATTTCTTTTGAAAATTTTTTTTCAAAATTTTTTTCGAAATTTTTTTTTCAGAATTTTTTTCAAATTTTTTTTCAAAATTTTTTTCGAAATTTTTTTTTTCAAAATTTTTTTCAAAATTTTTTTTTTTCAAAATTTTTTTTTCCAAATTTTTTTTTTCAAAATTTTTTTTTCAAAATTTTTTTTTTTCAAAATTTTTTTTTCAAAATTTTTTTTTTCAAAATTTTTTTTTCAAAATTTTTTTTTTCAAAAATTTTTTTTTCAAAAATTTTTTTTTCAAAAATTTTTTTTTCAAAAATTTTTTTTTCAAATTTTTTTTTTTCAAAATTTTTTTTTCAAAATTTTTTTTTTCAAAAATTTTTTTTTCAAAAATTTTTTTTTTCAAAATTTTTTTTTTCAAAAATTTTTTTTTCAAAATTTTTTTTTTCAAAATTTTTTTTTTCAAAATTTTTTTTTTCAAAATTTTTTTTTTCAAATTTTTTTTTTTCAAAAATTTTTTTTCAAAAATTTTTTTTTCAAATTTTTTTTTTCAAAATTTTTTTTTTCAAAAATTTTTTTTTCAAAATTTTTTTTTTTCAAATTTTTTTTTTTTCAAAATTTTTTTTTTCAAAATTTTTTTTTTTCAAAATTTTTTTTTCAAAATTTTTTTTTTCAAAAATTTTTTTTTCAAAAATTTTTTTTTCAAAATTTTTTTTTTCAAAATTTTTTTTATCAAAATTTTTTTTCAAAATTTTTTTTTTCAAAATTTGTTTTCTCAAAATTTTTTTTTCTCAAAATTTTTTTTTCAAAATTTTTTTTTTCAAAATTTTTATTTTCAAATTTTTTTTTTTCAAAATTTTTTTTTTCAAAATTTTTTTTTTCAAAATTTTTTTTTTCAAAATTTTTTTTTTCAAAATTTTTTTTTTCAAAATTTTTTTTTTCAAAATTTTTTTTTTCAAAATTTTTTTTTCAAAAATTTTTTTTCCAAATTTTTTTTTTTCAAAAATTTTTTTTTTCAAAAATTTTTTTTTCAAAAATTTTTTTTTCAAAATTTTTTTTTTCAAAATTTTTTTTTTCAAAATTTTTTTTTACAAAATTTTTTTTTTCAAAATTTTTTTTTTCAAATTTTTTTTTTTCAAAATTTTTTTTTTCAAAATTTTTTTTTTCAAAATTTTTTTTTTTAAATTTTTTTTTCAAAAATTTTTTTTTCAAAATTTTTTTTTTCAAAATTTTTTTTTTTCAAAAATTGTTTTTTCAAATTTTTTTTTTCAAAATTTTTTTTTTCAAATTTTTTTTTTTCAAAATTTTTTTTTCAAAAATTTTTTTTTCAAAATTTTTTTTTTCAAAATTTTTTTTTCAAAATTTTTTTTTCAAAAATTTTTTTTTCAAAATTTTTTTTTTCAAAATTTTTTTTTTCAAAAATTTTTTTTTCAAAAATTTTTTTTCAAAATTTTTTTTTTCAAAATTTTTTTTTTCAAAATTTTTTTTTCAAATTTTTTTTTTCAAAATTTTTTTTTTCAAAAATTTTTTTTTTTTTAAATTTTTTTTTCAAAATTTTTTTTTTTAAATTTTTTTTTTCAAAAATTTTTTTTTCAAAAATTTTTTTTTTTCAAAAATTTTTTTTTTCAAAATTTTTTTTTCAAATTTTTTTTTTCAAAATTTTTTTTTTCAAAATTTTTTTTTTCAAAATTTTTTTTTTCAAATTTTTTTTTTTCAAAATTTTTTTTTTCAAATTTTTTTTTTCAAAATTTTTTTTTTCGAAAATTTTTTTTTTCGAAAATTTTTTTTTTTCAAAATTTTTTTTTCAAAAATTTTTTTTTTCAAAATTTTTTTTTTCAAAAATTTTTTTTTCAAAATTTTTTTTTTCAAAATTTTTTTTTCAAAAATTTTTTTTTTAAATTTTTTTAAAAATTTTTTTCAAAATTTTTTTTTCAAAATTTTTTTTTTCAAAATTTTTTTTTCAAATTTTTTTTTTCAAAATTTTTTTTTTCAAAAATTTTTTTTCAAAATTTTTTTTTTCAAATTTTTTTTTTTTCAAAAATTATTTTTTCAAAAATTTTTTTTTCAAATTTTTTTTTTCAAAAATTTTTTTTTTAAAATTTTTTTAAAAATTTTTTTCAAAATTTTTTTTTCAAAATTTTTTTTTTCAAATTTTTTTTTTCAAAAATTTTTTTTTCAAAATTTTTTTTTTCAAAAATTTTTTTTTTCAAAAATTGTTTTTTCAAATTTTTTTTTTTTCAAAATTTTTTTTTTCAAATTTTTTTTTTTCAAAATTTTTTTTTCAAAAATTTTTTTTTCAAAATTTTTTTTTTCAAAATTTTTTTTTCAAAATTTTTTTTTCAAAATTTTTTTTTTCAAAATTTTTTTTTTCAAAATTTTTTTTTTCAAAAATTTTTTTTTCAAAAATTTTTTTTTCAAAATTTTTTTTTTCAAAATTTTTTTTTTCAAAATTTTTTTTTCAAAATTTTTTTTTTCAAAAATTTTTTTTTCAAAAATTTTTTTTTTCAAATTTTTTTTTCAAAATTTTTTTTTTAAAATTTTTTTTTTCAAAAATTTTTTTTTCAAAAAATTTTTTTTTTTAAATTTTTTTTTCAAAATTTTTTTTTTTAAATTTTTTTTTTCAAAAATTTTTTTTTCAAAAATTTTTTTTTTTCAAAAATTTTTTTTTTCAAAATTTTTTTTTCAAATTTTTTTTTTCAAAATTTTTTTTTTCAAAATTTTTTTTTTCAAAATTTTTTTTTTCAAATTTTTTTTTTTCAAAATTTTTTTTTTCAAATTTTTTTTTTCAAAATTTTTTTTTTCGAAAATTTTTTTTTTCGAAAATTTTTTTTTTCAAAATTTTTTTTTCAAAAATTTTTTTTTTCAAAATTTTTTTTTTCAAAAATTTTTTTTTCAAAATTTTTTTTTTCAAAATTTTTTTTTCAAAAATTTTTTTTTTTAAATTTTTTTAAAAATTTTTTTCAAAATTTTTTTTTCAAAATTTTTTTTTTCAAAATTTTTTTTTCAAATTTTTTTTTTCAAAATTTTTTTTTTCAAAAATTTTTTTTCAAAATTTTTTTTTTCAAATTTTTTTTTTTCAAAAATTATTTTTTCAAAAATTTTTTTTTCAAATTTTTTTTTTCAAAAATTTTTTTTTTAAAATTTTTTTAAAAATTTTTTTCAAAATTTTTTTTTCAAAATTTTTTTTTTCAAAATTTTTTTTTCAAAAATTTTTTTTTCAAAATTTTTTTTTTCAAAAATTTTTTTTTTCAAAAATTGTTTTTTCAAATTTTTTTTTTTTCAAAATTTTTTTTTTCAAATTTTTTTTTTTCAAAATTTTTTTTTCAAAAATTTTTTTTTCAAAATTTTTTTTTTCAAAATTTTTTTTTCAAAATTTTTTTTTCAAAATTTTTTTTTTCAAAATTTTTTTTTTCAAAATTTTTTTTTTCAAAAATTTTTTTTTCAAAAATTTTTTTTTCAAAATTTTTTTTTTCAAAATTTTTTTTTTCAAAATTTTTTTTTCAAAATTTTTTTTTTCAAAAATTTTTTTTTCAAAAATTTTTTTTTTCAAATTTTTTTTTCAAAATTTTTTTTTAAAATTTTTTTTTTCAAAAATTTTTTTTTCAAAAATTTTTTTTTTTCAAAATTTTTTTTTTCAAAATTTTTTTTTCAAATTTTTTTTTTCAAAATTTTTTTTTTCAAAATTTTTTTTTTCAAAATTTTTTTTTTCAAAATTTTTTTTTTCAAAATTTTTTTTCTCAAAATTTTTTTCAAAAATTTTTTCGAAAATTTTTTTCAAAATTTTTTTCGAAAATTTTTTTTCAAAATTTTTTTGTTTTTTTCGAAAATTTTTTTTTAAAATTTTTTTCAAAAATGTTTTTTCAAAATTTTTTTCAAAATTTTTTTCGAAAATTTTTTTTCAAAATTTTTTAAATTTTTTTAAAAATATTTTTCGAAAATTTTTTTTCAAAATTTTTTTCGAAATGTTTTTTTTCAAAATTTTTTTTGAAAATTTTTTTTCAAAATTTTTTTCGAAAATTTTTTTTCAAAATTTTTTTCAAATTTTTTTTCGAAAATTTTTTTCAAAATTTTTTTCGAAAATTTTTTTAAAAATTTTCTTCGAAATTTTTTTCAAAATTTTTTATCAAAATTTTTTTCGAAAATTTTTTTAAAAATTTTTTTCGAAATTTTTTTTTCAAAATTTTCTTCGAAAATTTTTTTTCAAAATTTTTTTTCAAAATGTTTTTCAAATTTTTTTTCGAAAATTTTTTTTCAAAATTTTTTTCGAAATTTTTTTTTTCAAAATTTTTTTCAAAATGTTTTTCGAAATTTTTTTCAAAATTTTTTATAAAATTTTTTTCGAAAATTTTTTTAAAAATTTTTTTCGAAAATTTTTTTCGAAAATTTTTTTTCAAAATTTTCTTCGAAAATTTTTTTTCAAATTTTTTTTTCAAAATTTTTTTCAAAATTTTTTTTCAAAATTTTTTTCAAAATTTTTTTCGAAAATTTTTATTTCGTAATTTTTTTCAAAATTTTTTTCAAAATTTTTTTCAAAATTTTTTTTCAAAATTTTTTTTCAAAATTTTTTTCAAAATTTTTTTCAAAAATTTTTTTTCTCAAAATTTTTTTTTCTCAAATTTTTTTTTTTCAAAATTTTTTTTTTCAAAATTTTTTTCAAAAATGTTTTCGAAAATTTTTTTTTCAATTTTTTTTTCAAAATTTTTTTTTCAAAATTTTTTTTGAATTTTTTTTTTCAAAATTGTTTTCGAAATTTTTTTTTCAGAATTTTTTTCAAATTTTTTTTCAAAATTTTTTTCGAAATTTTTTTTTTCAAAATTTTTTTTTTCAAAATTTTTTTTTTCAAAATTTTTTTTTTTAGTTTTTTTTTTCAAAATTTTTTTTTTCATAATTTTTTTTTTCAAAATTTTTTTTTTCAAAATTTTTTTTTTCAAAATTTTTTTTTTTCAAAATTTTTTTTTTCAAAATTTTTTTTTTCAAAATTTTTTTTTTCAAAATTTCTTTTTTCAATAATTTTATTTTTCAAAATTTTTTTTTCAAATTTTTTTTTTCAAAATTTTTTTTTTCAAAAATTTTTTTTTAAAAATTTTTTTTTTCAAAATTTTTTTTTTCAAAAATTATTTTTTTAAAAATTTTTTTTTCAAAATTTTTTTTTTCAAATTTTTTTTTTTCAAAATTTTTTTTTTCAAAATTTTTTTTTTCAAAATTTTTTTTTTCAAAATTTTTTTTCAAAATTTTTTTTTCAAAATTTTTTTTCTCAAAATTTTTTTTTCTCAAAATTTTTTTTTTCAAAATTTTTTTTTCAAATTTTTTTTCAAAAATTTTTTCAAATTTTTTTTCAAAAATTTTTTCGAAAATTTTTTTTCAAAATTTTTTTCGAAATTTTTTTTTCAAAATTTCTTTTGAAAATTTTTTTTCAAAATTTTTTTCGAAATTTTTTTTTCAGAATTTTTTTCAAATTTTTTTTCAAAATTTTTTTCGAAATTTTTTTTTTCAAAATTTTTTTCAAAATTTTTTTTTTCAAAATTTTTTTTTTCAAAATTTTTTTTTTCCAAATTTTTTTTTTCAAAATTTTTTTTTTCAAAATTTTTTTTTTCAAAATTTTTTTTTTCAAAATTTTTTTTTTCAAAAATTTTTTTTTCAAAAATTTTTTTTTCAAAAATTTTTTTTTCAAAAATTTTTTTTTTCAAAATTTTTTTTTTCAAAAATTTTTTTTTCAAAATTTTTTTTTTCAAAATTTTTTTTTTCAAAATTTTTTTTTTCAAAATTTTTTTTTTCAAATTTTTTTTTTTCAAAATTTTTTTCGAAAATTTTTTTCAAAATTTTTTTCGAAAATTTTTTTCAAAATTGTTTTCGAAATTTTTTTTCAAAATTTTTTTAAAATTTTTTTCAAAAATTTTTTTTCAAAATTTTTTTTCAAAATTTTTTTCAAAAATTTTTTCGAAAATTTTTTTCAATATTTTTTTCGAAAATTTTTTTCAAATTTTTTTTCGAAAATGTTTTTCAAAATTTTTTTCGAAAATGTTTTTTCAAAATTTTTTTTCAAAATTTTTTTGTTTTTTTCGAAAATTTTTTTTCAAAATTTTTTTCAAAAATTTTTTTTCAAAATTTTTTTCAAAATTTTTTTCGAAAATTTTTTTTCAAAATTTTTTAAATTTTTTTAAAAATATTTTTCGAAATTTTTTTTGAAATTTTTTTTCGAAAATTTTTTTCGAAAATTTTTTTTCAAAATTTTTTTTGAAAATTTTTTTTCCAAATTTTTTTCGAAATTTTTTTTTCAAAATTTTTTTCAAATTTTTTTTCGAAAATTTTTTTTCAAAATTTTTTTCGAAATTTTTTTTTTCAAAATTTTTTTTGAAATTTTTTTTTCAAAATTTTTTTCGAAAATTTTTTTTCAAAATTTTTTTCAAATTTTTTTTCGAAAATTTTTTTCAAAATTTTTTTCGAAATTTTTTTTTTCAAAATTTTTTTCAAAATTTTTTTCGAAAATTTTTTTAAAAATTTTCTTCGAAATTTTTTTCAAAATTTTTTATCAAAATTTTTTTCGAAAATTTTTTTTTTTTTCAAAAATTATTTTTTCAAAAATTTTTTTTTTCAAAAATTTTTTTTTCAAAAATTTTTTTTTCAAAATTTTTTTTTTCAAAATTTTTTTTTTCAAAAATTTTTTTTTCAAAATTTTTTTTTTCAAAATTTTTTTTTTCAAAATTTTTTTTTTCAAAATTTTTTTTTTCAAAATTTTTTTTTTCAAAATTTTTCTTTTCAAAATTTTTTTTTTCAAAATTTTTTTTTTCAAAATTTTTTTTTTCAAAATTTTTTTTTTCAAATTTTTTTTTTTCAAAATTTTTTTTTTCAAAATTTTTTTTCAAAATTTTTTTTTCAAAATTTTTTTTTCCAAAATTTTTTTTTTCAAAAATTTTTTTTTTCAAAATTTTTTTTTTTCAAAAATTTTTTTTTCAAAATTTTTTTTTCAAAATTTTTTTTTTCAAAATTTTTTTTTTCAAAATTTTTTTTTTCAAAATTTTTTTTTAAAATTTTTTTTTCAAAATTTTTTTTTTCAAAATTTTTTTTTTCAAAATTTTTTTTTTCAAAATTTCTTTTTCAAAATTATTTTTTTCAAAAATTTTTTTTCCAAAATTTTTTTTTTCAAAAATTTTTTTTTCAAAATTTTTTTTTTCAAAATTTTTTTTTTCAAAAATTTTTTTTTTCAAAAAATTTTTTTTTCGTAAATTTTTTTTTCAAATTTTTTTTTTTCAAAATTTTTTTTTCAAAATTTTTTTTTTCAAAATTTTTTTTTTCAAAATTTTTTTTTTCAAAATTTTTTTTTTCAAAATTTTTTTTTTCAAAATTTTTTTTTTCAAAATTTTTTTTTTCAAAATTTTTTTTTTCAAATTTTTTTTTTCAAAATTTTTTTCGAAAATTTTTTTCAAAATTTTTTTCGAAAATTTTTTTCAAAATTTTTTTCGAAATTTTTTTTCAAAATTTTTTAAAAATTTTTTTCAAAAATTTTTTTTCAAAATTTTTTTTCAAAATTTTTTTCAAAAATTTTTTCGAAAATTTTTTTCAATATTTTTTTCGAAAATTTTTTTCAAATTTTTTTTCGAAAATTTTTTTTCAAAATTTTTTTCGAAAATTTTTTTTCAAAATTTTTTTTCAAAATTTTTTTGTTTTTTTCGAAAATTTTTTTTCAAAATTTTTTTCAAAATTTTTTTTTCAAAATTTTTTTCAAAATTTTTTTCGAAAATTTTTTTTCAAAATTTTTTAAATTTTTTTAAAAATATTTTTCGAAATTTTTTTTGAAATTTTTTTTCGAAAATTTTTTTCGAAAATTTTTTTTCAAAATTTTTTTTGAAAATTTTTTTTCCAAATTTTTTTCGAAATTTTTTTTTCAAAATTTTTTTCAAATTTTTTTTCGAAAATTTTTTTTCAAAATTTTTTTCGAAATTTTTTTTTTCAAAATTTTTTTTGAAATTTTTTTTTCAAAATTTTTTTCGAAAATTTTTTTTCAAAATTTTTTTCAAATTTTTTTTCGAAAATTTTTTTCAAAATTTTTTTCGAAATTTTTTTTTTCAAAATTTTTTTCAAAATTTTTTTCGAAAATTTTTTTAAAAATTTTCTTCGAAATTTTTTTCAAAATTTTTTATCAAAATTTTTTTCGAAAAATTTTTTTTTTTCAAAAATTATTTTTTCAAAAATTTTTTTTTTCAAAAATTTTTTTTTCAAAAATTTTTTTTTCAAAATTTTTTTTTTCAAAATTTTTTTTTCAAAAATTTTTTTTTCAAAATTTTTTTTTTCAAAATTTTTTTTTCAAAATTTTTTTTTTCAAAATTTTTTTTTTCAAAATTTTTTTTTTCAAAATTTTTCTTTTCAAAATTTTTTTTTTCAAAATTTTTTTTTTCAAAATTTTTTTTTTCAAAATTTTTTTTTTTCAATTTTTTTTTTTTTTAAATTTTTTTTTTTCAAAATTTTTTTTCAAAATTTTTTTTTCAAAATTTTTTTTTCCAAAATTTTTTTTTTCAAAATTTTTTTTTTCAAAAATTTTTTTTTTCAAAAATTTTTTTTTCAAAATTTTTTTTTCAAAATTTTTTTTTTCAAAATTTTTTTTTTCAAAATTTTTTTTTTCAAAATTTTTTTTTTCAAAATTTTTTTTCAAAATTTTTTTTTTCAAAATTTTTTTTTTCAAAATTTTTTTTTTCAAAATTTCTTTTTCAAAATTATTTTTTTCAAAAATTTTTTTTCAAAAATTTTTTTTTCAAAAATTTTTTTTTTTAATTTTTTTTTTAATTTTTTTTTTCAAAATTTTTTTTTTCAAAATTTTTTTTTTCAAAATTTTTTTTTCAAAATTTTTTTTTCAAAAATTTTTTTTTCAAAAATTTTTTTTAAAAAATTATTTTTTCAAAAATTTTTTTTTCAAAATTTTTTTTTTTAAATTTTTTTTTTTCAAAAATTTTTTTTTCAAAATTTTTTTTTTCAAAATTTTTTTTTTCAAAATTTTTTTTTTCAACATTTTTTTTTTTTAAATTTTTTTTTCAAAAATTTTTTTTTCAAAAATTTTTTTTTCAAAATTTTTTTTTTCAAAATTTTTTTTTTCAAAAATTTTTTTTTCAAAAATTTTTTTTTCAAAAATTTTTTTTTCAAAAATTTTTTTTTCAAAATTTTTTTTTTCAAAATTTTTTTTTTCAAAATTTTTTTTGAAATTTTTTTTTCAAAATTTTTTTCGAAAATTTTTTTTCAAAATTTTTTTCAAATTTTTTTTCGAAAATTTTTTTCAAAATTTTTTTCGAAATTTTTTTTTTCAAAATTTTTTTCAAAATTTTTTTCGAAAATTTTTTTAAAAATTTTCTTCGAAATTTTTTTCAAAATTTTTTATCAAAATTTTTTTCGAAAATTTTTTTTTTTTTCAAAAATTATTTTTTCAAAAATTTTTTTTTTCAAAAATTTTTTTTTCAAAAATTTTTTTTTCAAAATTTTTTTTTTCAAAATTTTTTTTTTCAAAAATTTTTTTTTCAAAATTTTTTTTTTCAAAATTTTTTTTTTCAAAATTTTTTTTTCAAAATTTTTTTTTTCAAAATTTTTTTTTTCAAAATTTTTCTTTTCAAAATTTTTTTTTCAAAATTTTTTTTTTCAAAATTTTTTTTTTCAAAATTTTTTTTTTCAAATTTTTTTTTTTCAAAATTTTTTTTTTCAAAATTTTTTTTCAAAATTTTTTTTTCAAAATTTTTTTTTCCAAAATTTTTTTTTTCAAAAATTTTTTTTTTTCAAAATTTTTTTTTTTCAAAAATTTTTTTTTCAAAATTTTTTTTTCAAAATTTTTTTTTCAAAATTTTTTTTTTCAAAATTTTTTTTTTCAAAATTTTTTTTTTCAAAATTTTTTTTTCAAAATTTTTTTTTTCAAAATTTTTTTTTTCAAAATTTTTTTTTCAAAATTTCTTTTTCAAAATTATTTTTTCAAAAATTTTTTTTCCAAAATTTTTTTTTTCAAAAATTTTTTTTTCAAAATTTTTTTTTTCAAAATTTTTTTTTTCAAAAATTTTTTTTTTCAAAAAATTTTTTTTTCGTAATTTTTTTTTTCAAATTTTTTTTTTTCAAAATTTTTTTTTCAAAATTTTTTTTTCAAAATTTTTTTTTTCAAAATTTTTTTTTTCAAAATTTTTTTTTTCAAAATTTTTTTTTTCAAAATTTTTTTTTCAAAATTTTTTTTTTCAAAATTTTTTTTTTCAAATTTTTTTTTCAAAATTTTTTTCGAAAATTTTTTTCAAAATTTTTTTCGAAAATTTTTTTCAAAATTTTTTTCGAAATTTTTTTTCAAAATTTTTTAAAAATTTTTTTCAAAAATTTTTTTCAAAATTTTTTTTCAAAATTTTTTTCAAAAATTTTTTCGAAAATTTTTTTCAATATTTTTTTCGAAAATTTTTTTCAAATTTTTTTTCGAAAATTTTTTTTCAAAATTTTTTTCGAAAATTTTTTTTCAAAATTTTTTTTCAAAATTTTTTTGTTTTTTTCGAAAATTTTTTTTCAAAATTTTTTCAAAATTTTTTTTTCAAAATTTTTTTCAAAATTTTTTTCGAAAATTTTTTTTCAAAATTTTTTAAATTTTTTTAAAAATATTTTTCGAAATTTTTTTTGAAATTTTTTTTCGAAAATTTTTTTCGAAAATTTTTTTTCAAAATTTTTTTTGAAAATTTTTTTTCCAAATTTTTTTCGAAATTTTTTTTTCAAAATTTTTTTCAAATTTTTTTTCGAAAATTTTTTTTCAAAATTTTTTTCGAAATTTTTTTTTTCAAAATTTTTTTTGAAATTTTTTTTTCAAAATTTTTTTCGAAAATTTTTTTTCAAAATTTTTTTCAAATTTTTTTTCGAAAATTTTTTTCAAAATTTTTTTCGAAATTTTTTTTTCAAAATTTTTTTCAAAATTTTTTTCGAAAATTTTTTTAAAAATTTTCTTCGAAATTTTTTTCAAAATTTTTTATCAAAATTTTTTTCGAAAAATTTTTTTTTTTCAAAAATTATTTTTTCAAAAATTTTTTTTTCAAAAATTTTTTTTCAAAAATTTTTTTTTCAAAATTTTTTTTTTCAAAATTTTTTTTTTCAAAAATTTTTTTTTCAAAATTTTTTTTTTCAAAATTTTTTTTTCAAAATTTTTTTTTTCAAAATTTTTTTTTTCAAAATTTTTTTTTTCAAAATTTTTCTTTTCAAAATTTTTTTTTTCAAAATTTTTTTTTTCAAAATTTTTTTTTTCAAAATTTTTTTTTTTCAAATTTTTTTTTTTTAAAATTTTTTTTTTTCAAAATTTTTTTTCAAAATTTTTTTTTCAAAATTTTTTTTTCCAAAATTTTTTTTTTCAAAATTTTTTTTTTCAAAAATTTTTTTTTTCAAAAATTTTTTTTTCAAAATTTTTTTTTCAAAATTTTTTTTTCAAAATTTTTTTTTTCAAAATTTTTTTTTTCAAAATTTTTTTTTTCAAAATTTTTTTTCAAAATTTTTTTTTTCAAAATTTTTTTTTTCAAAATTTTTTTTTTCAAAATTTCTTTTTCAAAATTATTTTTTTCAAAAATTTTTTTTCAAAAATTTTTTTTTCAAAAATTTTTTTTTTAATTTTTTTTTTAATTTTTTTTTTCAAAATTTTTTTTTTCAAAATTTTTTTTTTCAAAATTTTTTTTTCAAAATTTTTTTTTCAAAAATTTTTTTTTCAAAAATTTTTTTTAAAAAATTATTTTTTCAAAAATTTTTTTTTCAAAATTTTTTTTTTTAATTTTTTTTTTTCAAAAATTTTTTTTTCAAAATTTTTTTTTTCAAAATTTTTTTTTTCAAAATTTTTTTTTTCAAAATTTTTTTTTTTTAAATTTTTTTTTCAAAAATTTTTTTTTCAAAAATTTTTTTTTCAAAATTTTTTTTTTCAAAATTTTTTTTTTCAAAATTTTTTTTTTCAAAATTTTTTTTTTCAAAAATTTTTTTTTCAAAAATTTTTTTTTCAAATTTTTTTTTTTCAAAAATTTTTTTTTCAAAATTTTTTTTTTCAAAAATTTTTTTTTTCAAAAATTTTTATTTCAAAATTTTTTTTTTCAAAATTTTTTTTTCAAAATTTTTTTTTTCAAAAATTTTTTTTTCAAAATTTTTTTTTTCAAAAATTTTTTTTTCAAAAATTTTTTTTTCAAAAATTTTTTTTTTCAAAATTTTTTTTTTCAAAATTTTTTTTTTCAAATTTTTTTTTTTCAAAAATTTTTTTTTCAAAATTTTTTTTTTCAAAAATTTTTTTTTCAAAAACTTTTTTTTCAAAATTTTTTTTTTCAAAAATTTTTTTTTTTCAAAAATTATTTTTTCAAAAATTATTTTTTCAAAATTTTTTTTTTCAAAATTTTTTTTTTCAAAATTTTTTTTTTCAAAATTTTTTTTCAAAATTTTTTTTTCAAAATTTTTTTTCTAAAAATTTTTTTTTCTCAAAATTTTTTTTTTCAAAATTTTTTTTTCAAAATTTTTATTTTTAAAATTTTTTTTTTCAAAATTTTTTTTTTCAAAATTTTTTTTTTCAAAATTTTTTTTTTCAAAATTTTTTTTTTCAAAATTTTTTTTTTCAAAATTTTTTTTTTCAAAATTTTTTTTTTCAAATTTTTTTTTTTCAAAAATTTTTTTTTCAGAATTTTTTTTTTCAAAATTTTTTTTTATTTTAATTTTTTTTTCAAAATTTTTTTTTCAAAATTTTTTTTTTCAAAATTTTTTTTTTCAAAATTTTTTTTTTCAAAATTTTTTTTTTCAAAATTTTTTTTTTCAAAATTTTTTTCAAAAATGTTTTTCGAAAATTTTTTTCAAAATTTTTTTTAAAATTTTTTTTGAAATTTTTTTCGAAATTTTTTTCAAAATTTTTTCGAAATTTTTTTCGAAAATTTTTTTCGAAAATGTTTTTCAAAAATTTTTTTTCAAAATTTTTTTCAAAGTTTTTTTGGAAAAAATTTTCTTTTTTTTTTTTCAACATTTTTTTCGAAAATATTTTTCGAAAATTTTTTTCGAAAATTTTTTTTCAAAATTTTTTTCAATAATTTTTTTTCAAAATTTTTTTCAAGATTTTTTTCGAATTTTTTTTTCAAGATTTTTTTCGAAAATTTTTTTCGAAAATTTTTTTTCAAAATTTTTTTTCAAAATTTTTTTCGAAAATTTTTTTCAAAATTTTTTTCGAAAATTTTTTTCAAAATTTTTTTCGAAATTTTTTTTCAAAATTTTTTTAAAATTTTTTTCAAAAATTTTTTTTCAAAATTTTTTTTCAAAATTTTTTTCAAAAATTTTTTCGAAAATTTTTTTCAATATTTTTTTCGAAAATGTTTTTCAAATTTTTTTTCGAAAATTTTTTTCAAAATTTTTTTCGAAAATTTTTTTTCAAAATTTTTTTGTTTTTTTCGAAAATTTTTTTTCAAAATTTTTTTTAAAATTTTTTTTTCAAAATTTTTTTCAAAATTTTTTTCGAAAATTTTTTTTCAAAATTTTTTAAATTTTTTTAAAAATATTTTTCGAAAATTTTTTTTAAAATTTTTTTTCGAAAATTTTTTTCGAAAATTTTTTTTCAAAATTTTTTTTGAAAATTTTTTTTCCAAATTTTTTTCGAAATTTTTTTTTCAAAATTTTTTTCAAATTTTTTTTCGAAAATTTTTTTTCAAAATTTTTTTCGAAATTTTTTTTTCAAAATTTTTTTTGAAAATTTTTTTTCAAAATTTTTTTCGAAAATTTTTTTTCAAAATTTTTTTCAAATTTTTTTTCGAAAATTTTTTTCAAAATTTTTTTCGAAATTTTTTTTTTCAAAATTTTTTTCAAAATTTTTTTCGAAAATTTTTTTAAAAATTTTCTTCGAAATTTTTTTCAAAATTTTTTATCAAAATTTTTTTCGAAAATATTTTTAAAAATTTTTTTCGAAATTTTTTTTTCAAAAGTTTCTTCGAAAATTTTTTTTCAAAATTTTTTTTCAAAATGTTTTTCAAATTTTTTTTCGAAAATTTTTTTTCAAAATTTTTTTCGAAATTTTTTTTTTCAAAATTTTTTTCAAAATTTTTTTCGAAATTTTTTTCAAAATTTTTTATAAAATTTTTTTCAAAATTTTTTATAAAATTTTTTTCGAAAATTTTTTTAAAAATTTTTTTCGAAAATTTTTTTCGAAAATTTTTTTTCAAAATTTTCTTCGAAAATTTTTTTTCAAATTTTTTTTTCAAAATTTTTTTCAAAATTTTTTTTCAAAATTTTTTTCAAAATTTTTTTTCAAATTTTTTTTTCAAAATTTTTTTCAAAATTTTTTTCACAAATTTTTTTTCTCAAAATTTTTTTTTCTCAAATTTTTTTTTTTCAAAATTTTTTTTTTCAAACTTTTTTTCAAAAATGTTTTCGAAAATTTTTTTTCAAAATTTTTTTCGAAATTTTTTTTTCAAAATTTTTTTTGAAATTTTTTTTTCAAAATTTTTTTCGAAATTTTTTTTTCAGAATTTTTTTTTTAAATTTTTTTTCAAAATTTTTTTCGAAATTTTTTTTTTCAAAATTTTTTTTTTCAAAATTTTTTTTTTCAAAATTTTTTTTTTCAGTTTTTTTTTTCAAAATTTTTTTTTTCAAAATTTTTTTTTTCAAAATTTTTTTTTTCAAATTTTTTTTTTTCAAAATTTTTTTCGAAAATTTTTTTCAAAATTTTTTTCGAAAATTTTTTTCAAAATTGTTTTCGAAATTTTTTTTCAAAATTTTTTAAAAATTTTTTTCAAAAATTTTTTTTCTAAATTTTTTTTCAAAATTTTTTTCAAAAATTTTTTCGAAAATTTTTTTCAATATTTTTTTCGAAAAGTTTTTTTCAAATTTTTTTTCGAAAATTTTTTTCAAAATTTTTTTCGAAAATTTTTTTTCAAAATTTTTTTTCAAAATTTTTTTGTTTTCTTCGAAAATTTTTTTTCAAAATTTTTTTCAAAAATTTTTTTTCAAAATTTTTTTCAAAATTTTTTTCGAAAATTTTTTTTCAAAATTTTTTAAATTTTTTTAAAAATATTTTTCGAAATTTTTTTTGAAATTTTTTTTCGAAAATTTTTTTCGAAAATTTTTTTTCAAAATTTTTTTTGAAAATTTTTTTTCCAAATTTTTTTCGAAATTTTTTTTTCAAAATTTTTTTCAAATTTTTTTTCGAAAATTTTTTTTCAAAATTTTTTTCGAAATTTTTTTTTTCAAAATTTTTTTTGAAATTTTTTTTTCAAAATTTTTTTCGAAAATTTTTTTTCAAAATTTTTTTCAAATTTTTTTTCGAAAATTTTTTTCAAAATTTTTTTCGAAATTTTTTTTTTCAAAATTTTTTTCAAAATTTTTTTCGAAAATTTTTTTAAAAATTTTCTTCGAAATTTTTTTCAAAATTTTTTATCAAAATTTTTTTCGAAAAATTTTTTTTTTTTCAAAAATTATTTTTTCAAAAATTTTTTTTTTCAAAAATTTTTTTGTCAAAAATTTTTTTTTCAAAAATTTTTTTTTCAAAATTTTTTTTTTCAAAATTTTTTTTTTTCAAAAATTTTTTTTTCAAAATTTTTTTTTTCAAAATTTTTTTTTTCAAAATTTTTTTTTTCAAAATTTTTTTTTTCAAAATTTTTCTTTTCAAAATTTTTTTTTTCAAAATTTTTTTTTTCAAAATTTTTTTTTTCAAAATTTTTTTTTTCAAATTTTTTTTTTCAAAATTTTTTTTTTCAAAATTTTTTTTCAAAATTTTTTTTTCAAAATTTTTTTTTCCAAAATTTTTTTTTTCAAAAATTTTTTTTTTTCAAAAATTTTTTTTTTCAAAAATTTTTTTTTCAAAATTTTTTTTTCAAAATTTTTTTTTTCAAAATTTTTTTTTCAAAATTTTTTTTTTCAAAATTTTTTTTTTCAAAATTTTTTTTCAAAATTTTTTTTTCAAAATTTTTTTTTTCAAAATTTTTTTTTTCAAAATTTCTTTTTCAAAATTATTTTTTTCAAAAATTTTTTTTCCAAAATTTTTTTTTTCAAAAATTTTTTTTTCAAAATTTTTTTTTTCAAAAATTTTTTTTTCAAAAATTTTTTTTTTCAAAAAATATTTTTTTCGTAAATTTTTTTTTCAAATTTTTTTTTTTCAAAATTTTTTTTTCAAAATTTTTTTTTTCAAAATTTTTTTTTTCAAAATTTTTTTTTTCAAAATTTTTTTTTTCGAAATTTTCTTTTTCAAAATTTTTTTTTTCAAAATTTTTTTTTTCAAAATTTTTTTTTTCAAATTTTTTTTTTCAAAATTTTTTTCGAAAATTTTTTTCAAAATTTTTTTTGAAAATTTTTTTCAAAATTTTTTTCGAAATTTTTTTTCAAAATTTTTTAAAAATTTTTTTCAAAAATTTTTTTTCAAAATTTTTTTTCAAAATTTTTTTCAAAAATTTTTTCGAAAATTTTTTTCAATATTTTTTTCGAAATTTTTTTCAAATTTTTTTTCGAAAATTTTTTTTCAAAATTTTTTTCGAAAATTTTTTTTCAAAATTTTTTTTGAAAATTTTTTTTCCAAATTTTTTTCGAAATTTTTTTTTCAAAATTTTTTTCAAATTTTTTTTCGAAAATTTTTTTTCAAAATTTTTTTCGAAATTTTTTTTTTCAAAATTTTTTTTGAAATTTTTTTTTCAAAATTTTTTTCGAAAATTTTTTTTCAAAATTTTTTTCAAATTTTTTTTCGAAAATTTTTTTCAAAATTTTTTTCGAAATTTTTTTTTTCAAAATTTTTTTCAAAATTTTTTTCGAAAATTTTTTTAAAAATTTTCTTCGAAATTTTTTTCAAAATTTTTTATCAAAATTTTTTTCGAAAAATTTTTTTTTTTCAAAAATTATTTTTTCAAAAATTTTTTTTTTCAAAAATTTTTTTTTCAAAATTTTTTTTTTCAAAATTTTTTTTTTCAAAATTTTTTTTTCAAAAATTTTTTTTTCAAAATTTTTTTTTTCAAAATTTTTTTTTTCAAAATTTTTTTTTTCAAAATTTTTTTTTTCAAAATTTTTTTTTTCAAAATTTTTCTTTTCAAAATTTTTTTTTTCAAAATTTTTTTTTTCAAAATTTTTTTTTTCAAAATTTTTTTTTTTCAAATTTTTTTTTTTAAAAATTTTTTTTTTTCAAAATTTTTTTTCAAAATTTTTTTTTCAAAATTTTTTTTTCCAAAATTTTTTTTTTCAAAATTTTTTTTTTCAAAAATTTTTTTTTTCAAAAATTTTTTTTTCAAAATTTTTTTTTCAAAATTTTTTTTTTCAAAATTTTTTTTTTCAAAATTTTTTTTTTCAAAATTTTTTTTTTCAAAATTTTTTTTCAAAATTTTTTTTTTCAAAATTTTTTTTTTCAAAATTTTTTTTTTCAAAATTTCTTTTTCAAAATTATTTTTTTCAAAAATTTTTTTTCAAAAATTTTTTTTTCAAAAATTTTTTTTTTTAATTTTTTTTTTAATTTTTTTTTTCAAAATTTTTTTTTTCAAAATTTTTTTTTTCAAAATTTTTTTTTCAAAATTTTTTTTTCAAAAATTTTTTTTTCAAAAATTTTTTTTAAAAAATTATTTTTTCAAAAATTTTTTTTTCAAAATTTTTTTTTTTAAATTTTTTTTTTTCAAAAATTTTTTTTTCAAAATTTTTTTTTTCAAAATTTTTTTTTTCAAAATTTTTTTTTTCAAAATTTTTTTTTTTTTAAATTTTTTTTTCAAAAATTTTTTTTTCAAAAATTTTTTTTTCAAAATTTTTTTTTTCAAAATTTTTTTTTTCAAAATTTTTTTTTTCAAAATTTTTTTTTTCAAAAATTTTTTTTTCAAAAATTTTTTTTTCAAAAATTTTTTTTTCAAAAATTTTTTTTTCAAATTTTTTTTTTTCAAAAATTTTTTTTTCAAAATTTTTTTTTTCAAAAATTTTTTTTTTCAAAAATTTTTATTTCAAAATTTTTTTTTTCAAAATTTTTTTTTCAAAATTTTTTTTTTCAAAAATTTTTTTTTCAAAATTTTTTTTTTCAAAATTTTTTTTTTCAAAAATTTTTTTTTCAAAAATTTTTTTTTTCAAAATTTTTTTTTTCAAAATTTTTTTTTTCAAATTTTTTTTTTTCAAAAATTTTTTTTTCAAAATTTTTTTTTTCAAAAATTTTTTTTTCAAAAACTTTTTTTTCAAAATTTTTTTTTTCAAAAATTTTTTTTTTTCAAAAATTATTTTTTCAAAAATTATTTTTTCAAAATTTTTTTTTTCAAAATTTTTTTTTTCAAAATTTTTTTTTTCAAAATTTTTTTTCAAAATTTTTTTTTTCAAAATTTTTTTTCTAAAAATTTTTTTTTCTCAAAATTTTTTTTTTCAAAATTTTTTTTTCAAAATTTTTATTTTTAAAATTTTTTTTTTCAAAATTTTTTTTTTCAAAATTTTTTTTTTCAAAATTTTTTTTTTCAAAATTTTTTTTTTCAAAATTTTTTTTTTCAAAATTTTTTTTTTCAAAATTTTTTTTTTCAAATTTTTTTTTTTCAAAAATTTTTTTTTCAAAATTTTTTTTTTCAAAATTTTTTTTTATTTTAATTTTTTTTTCAAAATTTTTTTTTCAAAATTTTTTTTTTCAAAATTTTTTTTTTCAAAATTTTTTTTTTTCAAAATTTTTTTTTTCAAAATTTTTTTTTTCAAAATTTTTTTCAAAAATGTTTTTCGAAAATTTTTTTCAAAATTTTTTTTAAAATTTTTTTTTGAAATTTTTTTCGAAATTTTTTTCAAAATTTTTTCGAAATTTTTTTCGAAAATTTTTTTCGAAAATGTTTTTCAAAAATTTTTTTTCAAAATTTTTTTCAAAGTTTTTTTGGAAAAAATTTTCTTTTTTTTTTTTCAACATTTTTTTCGAAAATATTTTTCGAAAATTTTTTTCGAAAATTTTTTTTCAAAATTTTTTTCAATAATTTTTTTTCAAAATTTTTTTCAAGATTTTTTTCGAATTTTTTTTTCAAGATTTTTTTCGAAAATTTTTTTCGAAAATTTTTTTTCAAAATTTTTTTTCAAAATTTTTTTCGAAAATTTTTTTCAAAATTTTTTTCGAAAATTTTTTTCAAAATTTATTTCGAAATTTTTTTTCAAAATTTTTTTAAAATTTTTTTCAAAAATTTTTTTTCAAAATTTTTTTTCAAAATTTTTTTCAAAAATTTTTTCGAAAATTTTTTTCAATATTTTTTTCGAAAATGTTTTTCAAATTTTTTTTCGAAAATTTTTTTCAAAATTTTTTTCGAAAAATTTTTTTTTCAAAATTTTTTTGTTTTTTTCGAAAATTTTTTTTCAAAATTTTTTTTAAAAATTTTTTTTCAAAATTTTTTTCAAAATTTTTTTCGAAAATTTTTTTTCAAAATTTTTTAAATTTTTTTAAAAATATTTTTCGAAAATTTTTTTTGAAATTTTTTTTCGAAAATTTTTTTCGAAAATTTTTTTTCAAAATTTTTTTTGAAAATTTTTTTTCCAAATTTTTTTCGAAATTTTTTTTTCAAAATTTTTTTCAAATTTTTTTTCGAAAATTTTTTTTCAAAATTTTTTTCGAAATTTTTTTTTTCAAAATTTTTTTTGAAAATTTTTTTTCAAAATTTTTTTCGAAAATTTTTTTTCAAAATTTTTTTCAAATTTTTTTTCGAAAATTTTTTTCAAAATTTTTTTCGAAATTTTTTTTTTCAAAATTTTTTTCAAAATTTTTTTCGAAAATTTTTTTAAAAATTTTCTTCGAAATTTTTTTCAAAATTTTTTTTCAAAATTTTTTTCAAAATTTTTTTTCAAAATTTTTTTTCAAAATTTTTTTCAAAATTTTTTTCACAAATTTTTTTTCTCAAAATTTTTTTTTCTCAAATTTTTTTTTTTCAAAATTTTTTTTTTCAAACTTTTTTTCAAAAATGTTTTCGAAAATTTTTTTTCAAAATTTTTTTCGAAATTTTTTTTTCAAAATTTTTTTTGAAATTTTTTTTTCAAAATTTTTTTCGAAATTTTTTTTTCAGAATTTTTTTCAAATTTTTTTTCAAAATTTTTTTCGAAATTTTTTTTTTCAAAATTTTTTTTTTCAAAATTTTTTTTTTTCAAAATTTTTTTTTTCAGTTTTTTTTTTCAAAATTTTTTTTTTCAAAATTTTTTTTTTCAAAATTTTTTTTTTCAAATTTTTTTTTTTCAAAATTTTTTTCGAAAATTTTTTTCAAAATTTTTTTCGAAAATTTTTTTCAAAATTGTTTTCGAAATTTTTTTTCAAAATTTTTTTAAAATTTTTTTCAAAAATTTTTTTTCAAAATTTTTTTTCAAAATTTTTTTCAAAAATTTTTTCGAAAATTTTTTTCAATATTTTTTTCGAAAATTTTTTTCAAATTTTTTTTCGAAAATTTTTTTCAAAATTTTTTTCGAAAATTTTTTTTCAAAATTTTTTTTCAAAATTTTTTTGTTTTCTTCGAAAATTTTTTTTCAAAATTTTTTTCAAAAATTTTTTTTCAAAATTTTTTTCAAAATTTTTTTCGAAAATTTTTTTTCAAAATTTTTTAAATTTTTTTAAAAATATTTTTCGAAATTTTTTTTGAAATTTTTTTTCGAAAATTTTTTTCGAAAATTTTTTTTCAAAATTTTTTTTGAAAATTTTTTTTCCAAATTTTTTTCGAAATTTTTTTTTCAAAATTTTTTTCAAATTTTTTTTCGAAAATTTTTTTTCAAAATTTTTTTCGAAATTTTTTTTTTCAAAATTTTTTTTGAAATTTTTTTTTCAAAATTTTTTTCGAAAATTTTTTTTCAAAATTTTTTTCAAATTTTTTTTCGAAAATTTTTTTCAAAATATTTTTCGAAATTTTTTTTTTCAAAATTTTTTTCAAAATTTTTTTCGAAAATTTTTTTAAAAATTTTCTTCGAAATTTTTTTCAAAATTTTTTATCAAAATTTTTTTCGAAAAATTTTTTTTTTTTCAAAAATCATTTTTTCAAAAATTTTTTTTTTCAAAAATTTTTTTTTCAAAAATTTTTTTTTCAAAAATTTTTTTTTCAAAATTTTTTTTTTCAAAATTTTTTTTTTTCAAAAATTTTTTTTTCAAAATTTTTTTTTTCAAAATTTTTTTTTTCAAAATTTTTTTTTTCAAAATTTTTTTTTTCAAAATTTTTTTTTTCAAAATTTTTCTTTTCAAAATTTTTTTTTTCAAAATTTTTTTTTTCAAAATTTTTTTTTTCAAAATTTTTTTTTTCAAATTTTTTTTTTCAAAATTTTTTTTTTCAAAATTTTTTTTCAAAATTTTTTTTTCAAAATTTTTTTTTCCAAAATTTTTTTTTTCAAAAATTTTTTTTTTTCAAAAATTTTTTTTTTTTAAAAAATTTTTTTTTCAAAATTTTTTTTTCAAAATTTTTTTTTTCAAAATTTTTTTTTTCAAAATTTTTTTTTTCAAAATTTTTTTTTTCAAAATTTTTTTTCAAAATTTTTTTTTTCAAAATTTTTTTTTTCAAAATTTTTTTTTTCAAAATTTCTTTTTCAAAATTATTTTTTTCAAAAATTTTTTTTCCAAAATTTTTTTTTTCAAAAATATTTTTTTCAAAATTTTTTTTTTCAAAAATTTTTTTTTCAAAAATTTTTTTTTTCAAAAAATTTTTTTTTCGTAAATTTTTTTTTCAAATTTTTTTTTTTCAAAATTTTTTTTTCAAAATTTTTTTTTTCAAAATTTTTTTTTTCAAAATTTTTTTTTTCAAAATTTTTTTTTTCGAAATTTTCTTTTTCAAAATTTTTTTTTTCAAAATTTTTTTTTTCAAAATTTTTTTTTTCAAATTTTTTTTTTCAAAATTTTTTTCGAAAATTTTTTTCAAAATTTTTTTTGAAAATTTTTTTCAAAATTTTTTTCGAAATTTTTTTTCAAAATTTTTTAAAAATTTTTTTCAAAAATTTTTTTTCAAAATTTTTTTTCAAAATTTTTTTCAAAAATTTTTTCGAAAATTTTTTTCAATATTTTTTTCGAAAATTTTTTTCAAATTTTTTTTCGAAAATTTTTTTTCAAAATTTTTTTCGAAAATTTTTTTTCAAAATTTTTTTTCAAAATTTTTTTGTTTTTTTCGAAAATTTTTTTTCAAAATTTTTTTCAAAATTTTTTTTTCAAAATTTTTTTCAAAATTTTTTTCGAAAATTTTTTTTCAAAATTTTTTAAATTTTTTTAAAAATATTTTTCGAAATTTTTTTTGAAATTTTTTTTCGAAAATTTTTTTCGAAAATTTTTTTTCAAAATTTTTTTTGAAAATTTTTTTTCCAAATTTTTTTCGAAATTTTTTTTTCAAAATTTTTTTCAAATTTTTTTTCGAAAATTTTTTTTCAAAATTTTTTTCGAAATTTTTTTTTTCAAAATTTTTTTTGAAATTTTTTTTTCAAAATTTTTTTCGAAAATTTTTTTTCAAAATTTTTTTCAAATTTTTTTTCGAAAATTTTTTTCAAAATTTTTTTCGAAATTTTTTTTTTCAAAATTTTTTTCAAAATTTTTTTCGAAAATTTTTTTAAAAATTTTCTTCGAAATTTTTTTCAAAATTTTTTATCAAAATTTTTTTCGAAAAATTTTTTTTTTCAAATTTTTTTTTTTCAAAATTTTTTTTTTTCAAATTTTTTTTTTCAAAATTTTTTTTTTTCAAAATTTTTTTTCAAAATTTTTTTTTCAAAATTTTTTTTTCCAAAATTTTTTTTTCAAAATTTTTTTTTTCAAAAATTTTTTTTTTCAAAAATTTTTTTTTCAAAATTTTTTTTTCAAAATTTTTTTTTTCAAAATTTTTTTTTTCAAAATTTTTTTTTTCAAAATTTTTTTTTTCAAAATTTTTTTTCAAAATTTTTTTTTTCAAAATTTTTTTTTTCAAAATTTTTTTTTTCAAAATTTCTTTTTCAAAATTATTTTTTTCAAAAATTTTTTTTTAAAAATTTTTTTTTCAAAAATTTTTTTTTTTAATTTTTTTTTAATTTTTTTTTTCAAAATTTTTTTTTTCAAAATTTTTTTTTTCAAAATTTTTTTTTCAAAATTTTTTTTTCAAAAATTTTTTTTTCAAAAATTTTTTTTAAAAAATTATTTTTTCAAAAATTTTTTTTTCAAAATTTTTTTTTTTAAATTTTTTTTTTTCAAAAATTTTTTTTTCAAAATTTTTTTTTTCAAAATTTTTTTTTTCAAAATTTTTTTTTTCAAAATTTTTTTTTTCAAAATTTTTTTTTTTAAATTTTTTTTTCAAAAATTTTTTTTTCAAAAATTTTTTTTTCAAAATTTTTTTTTTGCAAAATTTTTTTTTTCAAAAATTTTTTTTTCAAAAATTTTTTTTTTCAAAAATTTTTTTTTCAAAAATTTTTTTTTCAAAAATTTTTTTTTCAAAAATTTTTTTTTCAAAATTTTTTTTTTCAAAATTTTTTTTTTCAAAATTTTTTTTTTCAAAATTTTTTTTTTCAAAATTTTTTTTTTCAAAAATTTTTTTTTCAAAAATTTTTTTTTCAAATTTTTTTTTTTCAAAAATTTTTTTTTCAAAATTTTTTTTTTCAAAAATTTTTTTTTTCAAAAATTTTTATTTCAAAATTTTTTTTTTCAAAATTTTTTTTTCAAAATTTTTTTTTTCAAAAATTTTTTTTTCAAAATTTTTTTTTTCAAAATTTTTTTTTTCAAAAATTTTTTTTTCAAAAATTTTTTTTTTCAAAATTTTTTTTTTCAAATTTTTTTTTTTCAAATTTTTTTTTTTTCAAAAATTTTTTTTTCAAAATTTTTTTTTTCAAAAATTTTTTTTTCAAAAACTTTTTTTTCAAAATTTTTTTTTTCAAAAATTTTTTTTTTTCAAAAATTATTTTTTCAAAAATTATTTTTTCAAAATTTTTTTTTTCAAAATTTTTTTTTTCAAAATTTTTTTTTTCAAAATTTTTTTTCAAAATTTTTTTTTTCAAAATTTTTTTTCTAAAAATTTTTTTTTCTCAAAATTTTTTTTTTCAAAATTTTTTTTTCAAAATTTTTATTTTTAAAATTTTTTTTTTCAAAATTTTTTTTTTCAAAATTTTTTTTTTCAAAATTTTTTTTTTCAAAATTTTTTTTTTCAAAATTTTTTTTTTCAAAATTTTTTTTTTCAAAATTTTTTTTTTCAAAATTTTTTTTTTCAAATTTTTTTTTTCAAAAATTTTTTTTTCAAAATTTTTTTTTTCAAAATTTTTTTTTATTTTAATTTTTTTTTCAAAATTTTTTTTTCAAAATTTTTTTTTTCAAAATTTTTTTTTTCAAATTTTTTTTTTTCAAAATTTTTTTTTTCAAAATTTTTTTTTTCAAAATTTTTTTCAAAAATGTTTTTCGAAAATTTTTTTCAAAATTTTTTTCAAAATTTTTTTTGAAATTTTTTTCGAAATTTTTTTCAAAATTTTTTCGAAATTTTTTTCGAAAATTTTTTTCGAAAATGTTTTTCAAAAATTTTTTTTCAAAATTTTTTTCAAAGTTTTTTTGGAAAAAATTTTCAAATTTTTTCAACATTTTTTTCGAAAATATTTTTCGAAAATTTTTTTCGAAAATTTTTTTTCAAAATTTTTTTCAATAATTTTTTTTCAAAATTTTTTTCAAGATTTTTTTCGAATTTTTTTTTCAAGATTTTTTTCGAAAATTTTTTTCGAAAATTTTTTTTCAAAATTTTTTTTCAAAATTTTTTTCGAAAATTTTTTTCAAAATTTTTTTCGAAAATTTTTTTCAAAATTTTTTTCGAAATTTTTTTTCAAAATTTTTTTAAAATTTTTTTCAAAAATTTTTTTTCAAAATTTTTTTTCAAAATTTTTTTCAAAAATTTTTTCGAAAATTTTTTTCAATATTTTTTTCGAAAATGTTTTTCAAATTTTTTTTCGAAAATTTTTTTCAAAATTTTTTTCGAAAATTTTTTTTCAAAATTTTTTTTTTTTTTCGAAAATTTTTTTTCAAAATTTTTTTTAAAAATTTTTTTTCAAAATTTTTTTCAAAATTTTTTTCGAAAATTTTTTTTCAAAATTTTTTAAATTTTTTTAAAAATATTTTTCGAAATTTTTTTTTGAAATTTTTTTTCGAAAATTTTTTTCGAAAATTTTTTTTCAAAATTTTTTTTGAAAATTTTTTTTCCAAATTTTTTTCGAAATTTTTTTTTCAAAATTTTTTTCAAATTTTTTTTCGAAAATTTTTTTTCAAAATTTTTTTCGAAATTTTTTTTTTCAAAATTTTTTTTGAAAATTTTTTTTCAAAATTTTTTTCGAAAATTTTTTTTCAAAATTTTTTTCAAATTTTTTTTCGAAAATTTTTTTCAAAATTTTTTTCGAAATTTTTTTTTTCAAAATTTTTTTCAAAATTTTTTTCGAAAATTTTTTTAAAAATTTTCTTCGAAATTTTTTTCAAAATTTTTTATCAAAATTTTTTTCGAAAATATTTTTAAAAATTTTTTTCGAAATTTTTTTTTCAAAATTTTCTTCGAAAATTTTTTTTCAAAATTTTTTTTCAAAATGTTTTTCAAATTTTTTTTCGAAAATTTTTTTTCAAAATTTTTTTCGAAATTTTTTTTTTCAAAATTTTTTTCAAAATTTTTTTCGAAATTTTTTTCAAAATTTTTTATAAAATTTTTTTCGAAAATTTTTTTAAAAATTTTTTTCGAAAATTTTTTTCGAAAATTTTTTTTCAAAATTTTCTTCGAAAATTTTTTTTCAAATTTTTTTTTCAAAATTTTTTTCAAAATTTTTTTTCAAAATTTTTTTCAAAATTTTTTTTCAAAATTTTTTTTCAAAATTTTTTTCAAAATTTTTTTCACAAATTTTTTTTCTCAAAATTTTTTTTTCTCAAATTTTTTTTTTTCAAAATTTTTTTTTTCAAACTTTTTTTCAAAAATGTTTTCGAAAATTTTTTTTCAAAATTTTTTTCGAAATTTTTTTTTCAAAATTTTTTTTGAAATTTTTTTTTCAAAATTTTTTTCGAAATTTTTTTTTCAGAATTTTTTTCAAATTTTTTTTCAAAATTTTTTTCGAAATTTTTTTTTTCAAAATTTTTTTTTTCAAAATTTTTTTTTTCAAAATTTTTTTTTTCAGTTTTTTTTTTCAAAATTTTTTTTTTCAAAATTTTTTTTTTCAAAATTTTTTTTTTCAAATTTTTTTTTTCAAAATTTTTTTCGAAAATTTTTTTCAAAATTTTTTTCGAAAATTTTTTTCAAAATTGTTTTCGAAATTTTTTTTCAAAATTTTTTCAAAATATTTTCAAAAATTTTTTTTCAAAATTTTTTTTCAAAATTTTTTTCAAAAATTTTTTCGAAAATTTTTTTCAATATTTTTTTCGAAAATTTTTTTCAAATTTTTTTTCGAAAATTTTTTTCAAAATTTTGTTCGAAAATTTTTTTTCAAAATTTTTTTTCAAACTTTTTTTGTTTTCTTCGAAAATTTTTTTTCAAAATTTTTTTCAAAAATTTTTTTTCAAAATTTTTTTCAAAATGTTTTTCGAAAATTTTTTTTCAAAATTTTTTAAATTTTTTTAAAAATATTTTTCGAAATTTTTTTTGAAATTTTTTTTCGAAAATTTTTTTCGAAAATTTTTTTTCAAAATTTTTTTTGAAAATTTTTTTTCCAAATTTTTTTCGAAATTTTTTTTTCAAAATTTTTTTCAAATTTTTTTTCGAAAATTTTTTTTCAAAATTTTTTTCGAAATTTTTTTTTTCAAAATTTTTTTTGAAATTTTTTTTTCAAAATTTTTTTCGAAAATTTTTTTTCAAAATTTTTTTCAAATTTTTTTTCGAAAATTTTTTTCAAAATTTTTTTCGAAATTTTTTTTTTCAAAATTTTTTTCAAAATTTTTTTCGAAAATTTTTTTAAAAATTTTCTTCGAAATTTTTTTCAAAATTTTTTATCAAAATTTTTTTCGAAAAATTTTTTTTTTTTCAAAAATTATTTTTTCAAAAATTTTTTTTTTCAAAAATTTTTTTTTCAAAAATTTTTTTTTCAAAATTTTTTTTTTCAAAATTTTTTTTTTTCAAAAATTTTTTTTTCAAAATTTTTTTTTTCAAAATTTTTTTTTTCAAAATTTTTTTTTTCAAAATTTTTTTTTTCAAAATTTTTTTTTTCAAAATTTTTCTTTTCAAAATTTTTTTTTTCAAAATTTTTTTTTTCAAAATTTTTTTTTTCAAAATTTTTTTTTTCAAATTTTTTTTTTCAAAATTTTTTTTTTCAAAATTTTTTTTCAAAATTTTTTTTTCAAAATTTTTTTTTCCAAAATTTTTTTTTTCAAAAATTTTTTTTTTCAAAAATTTTTTTTTTCAAAAATTTTTTTTTCAAAATTTTTTTTTCAAAATTTTTTTTTTCAAAATTTTTTTTTTCAAAATTTTTTTTTTCAAAATTTTTTTTTTCAAAATTTTTTTTCAAAATTTTTTTTTTCAAAATTTTTTTTTCAAAATTTTTTTTTTCAAAATTTCTTTTTCAAAATTATTTTTTTCAAAAATTTTTTTTCCAAAATTTTTTTTTTCAAAAATTTTTTTTTCAAAATTTTTTTTTTCAAAAATTTTTTTTTCAAAAATTTTTTTTTTCAAAAAATTTTTTTTTCGTAAATTTTTTTTTCAAATTTTTTTTTTTCAAAATTTTTTTTTCAAAATTTTTTTTTTCAAATTTTTTTTTTTCAAAAATTTTTTTTTCAAAATTTTTTTTTTCAAAATTTTTTTTTATTTTAATTTTTTTTTCAAAATTTTTTTTTCAAAATTTTTTTTTTCAAAATTTTTTTTTTCAAAATTTTTTTTTTCAAAATTTTTTTTTTCAAAATTTTTTTTTTCAAAATTTTTTTTTTCAAAATTTTTTTTTCAAAATTTTTTTCAAAAATGTTTTTCGAAAATTTTTTTCAAAATTTTTTTCAAAATTTTTTTTGAAATTTTTTTCGAAATTTTTTTCAAAATTTTTTCGAAATTTTTTTCGAAAATTTTTTTCGAAAATGTTTTTCAAAAATTTTTTTTCAAAATTTTTTTCAAAGTTTTTTTGGAAAAAATTTTCAAATTTTTTTTTCAACATATTTTTCGAAAATATTTTTCGAAAATTTTTTTCGAAAATTTTTTTTCAAAATTTTTTTCAATAATTTTTTTTCAAAATTTTTTTCAAGATTTTTTTCGAATTTTTTTTTCAAGATTTTTTTCGAAAATTTTTTTCGAAAATTTTTTTTCAAAATTTTTTTTCAAAATTTTTTTCGAAAATTTTTTTCAAAATTTTTTTCGAAAATTTTTTTCAAAATTTTTTTCGAAATTTTTTTTCAAAATTTTTTTAAAATTTTTTTCAAAAATTTTTTTTCAAAATTTTTTTTCAAAATTTTTTTCAAAAATTTTTTCGAAAATTTTTTTCAATATTTTTTTCGAAAATGTTTTTCAAATTTTTTTTCGAAAATTTTTTTCAAAATTTTTTTCGAAAATTTTTTTTCAAAATTTTTTTTTTTTCGAAAATTTTTTTCAAAATTTTTTTCGAAAATTTTTTTTCAAAATTTTTTAAATTTTTTTAAAAATATTTTTCGAAAATTTTTTTTGAAATTTTTTTTCGAAAATTTTTTTCGAAAATTTTTTTTCAAAATTTTTTTTGAAAATTTTTTTTCCAAATTTTTTTCGAAATTTTTTTTTCAAAATTTTTTTCAAATTTTTTTTCGAAAATTTTTTTTCAAAATTTTTTTCGAAATTTTTTTTTTCAAAATTTTTTTTGAAAATTTTTTTTCAAAATTTTTTTCGAAAATTTTTTTTCAAAATTTTTTTCAAATTTTTTTTCGAAAATTTTTTTCAAAATTTTTTTCGAAATTTTTTTTTCAAAATTTTTTTCAAAATTTTTTTCGAAAATTTTTTTAAAAATTTTCTTCGAAATTTTTTTCAAAATTTTTTATCAAAATTTTTTTCGAAAATATTTTTAAAAATTTTTTTCGAAATTTTTTTTTCAAAATGTTCTTCGAAAATTTTTTTTCAAAATTTTTTTTCAAAATGTTTTTCAAATTTTTTTTCGAAAATTTTTTTTCAAAATTTTTTTCGAAATTTTTTTTTTCAAAATTTTTTTCAAAATTTTTTTCGAAATTTTTTTCAAAATTTTTTATAAAATTTTTTTCGAAAATTTTTTAAAAATTTTTTTCGAAAATTTTTTTCGAAAATTTTTTTCAAAATTTTCTTCGAAAATTTTTTTTCAAATTTTTTTTTCAAAATTTTTTTCAAAATTTTTTTTCAAAATTTTTTTCAAAATTTTTTTTCAAAATTTTTTTTCAAAATTTTTTTCAAAATTTTTTTCACAAATTTTTTTTCTCAAAATTTTTTTTTCTCAAATTTTTTTTTTTCAAAATTTTTTTTTTCAAACTTTTTTTCAAAAATGTTTTCGAAAATTTTTTTTCAAAATTTTTTTCGAAATTTTTTTTTCAAAATTTTTTTTGAAATTTTTTTTCAAAATTTTTTTCGAAATTTTTTTTTCAGAATTTTTTTCAAATTTTTTTTTCAAAATTTTTTTCGAAATTTTTTTTTTCAAAATTTTTTTTTTCAAAATTTTTTTTTTCAAAATTTTTTTTTTCAGTTTTTTTTTTCAAAATTTTTTTTTTCAAAATTTTTTTTTCAAAATTTTTTTTTCAAAATTTTTTTTTTCAAAATTTTTTTTTTCAAAATTTTTTTTTTCAAAATTTTTTTTTTCAAAATTTTTTTTTTCAAAATTTTTTTTTTCAATAATTTTATTTTCAAAATTTTTTTTCAAATTTTTTTTTCAAAATTTTTTTTTTCAAAAATTTTTTTTAAAATTTTTTTTTTCAAAATTTTTTTTTTCAAAATTATTTTTTTCAAAATTTTTTTTTCAAAATTTTTTTTTTCAAAATTTTTTTTTTCAAAATTTTTTTTCAAAATTTTTTTTCAAAATTTTTTTTTCTCAAAATTTTTTTTCTCAAAATTTTTTTTTTCAAAATTTTTTTTTTCAAAATTTTTTTTTTCAAAATTTTTTTTTCAAAATTTTTTTTTTCAAAATTTTTTTTTCAAATTTTTTTTTTTCAAATTTTTTTTTTTCAAAATTTTTTTTCAAAATTTTTTTTTCAAAATTTTTTTTTTCAAAATTTTTTTTTCAAAATTATTTTTTTCAAAAATTTTTTTCCAAAATTTTTTTTTTCAAAAAATTTTTTTTTTAATTTTTTTTTCAAATTTTTTTTTTTCAAAATTTTTTTTTCAAAATTTTTTTTTCAAAATTTTTTTTTTCAAAATTTTTTTTCAAAATTTTTTTTTTAAATTTTTTTTTCAAAATTTTTTTTTCAAAATTTTTTTTTTCAAAATTTTTTTTTCAAAATTTTTTTTTTTCAAATTTTTTTTTTTCAAATTTTTTTTTTTCAAAATTTTTTTTTTCAAAATTTTTTTTTCAAAATTTTTTTTTTCAAAATTTTTTTTTTCAAAATTTTTTTTTCAAAATTTTTTTTTTTAAAATTTTTTTTTTCAAAATTTTTTTTTTCAAATTTTTTTTTTCAAAATTTTTTTTTCAAAATTTTTTTTTTCAAAATTTTTTTTTCAAATTTTTTTTTTTCAAATTTTTTTTTTCAAAATTTTTTTTTCAAAATTTTTTTTTCAAAATTTTTTTTTTCAAAATTTTTTTTTCAAAAATTTTTTTTCCAAAATTTTTTTTTTAAATTTTTTTTTTCAAAAATTTTTTTTTAAAAATTTTTTTTTCAAAATTTTTTTTTTCAAAATTTTTTTTACAAATTTTTTTTTTCAAATTTTTTTTTTCAATTTTTTTTTTTTCAAAATTTTTTTTTTCAAAATTTTTTTTTTCAAAATTTTTTTTTTCAAATTTTTTTTTCAAAATTTTTTTTTTTCAAAATTTTTTTTTTCAAAATTTTTTTTCAAAATTTTTTTTTCAAAATTTTTTTTTCAAAACTTTTTTTTTCAAAATTTTTTTTCAAAATTTTTTGTTCAAAATTTTTTTTCTCAAAATTTTTTTTTTTAAAATTTTTTTTTTCAAAATTTTTTTTTCAAAATTTTTTTCAAAAATTTTTTTTCAAAAATTTTTTTTTCAAATTTTTTTTTCAAAATTTTTTTTTTCAAAATTTTTTTTTCAAAATTTTTTTTTTTCAAATTTTTTTTTTTTCAAAATTTTTTTTCAAATTTTTTTTTCAAATTTTTTTTCAAATTTTTTTTTTCAAAAATTTTTTTTTCAAAAATTTTTTTTTCAAAATTTTTTTTTCAAAATTTTTTTTATCAAAATTTTTTTTCAAAATTTTTTTTTTCAAAATTTGTTTTCTCAAAATTTTTTTTTCTCAAAATTTTTTTTTCAAAATTTTTTTTTTCAAAATTTTTATTTTCAAATTTTTTTTTTTCAAAATTTTTTTTTCAAAATTTTTTTTTTCAAAATTTTTTTTTTCAAAATTTTTTTTTTCAAAATTTTTTTTTTCAAAATTTTTTTTTTCAAAATTTTTTTTTCAAAAATTTTTTTTCCAAATTTTTTTTTTTCAAAAATTTTTTTTTTCAAAAATTTTTTTTCAAAAATTTTTTTTCAAAATTTTTTTTTTCAAAATTTTTTTTTTCAAAATTTTTTTTACAAAATTTTTTTTTCAAAATTTTTTTTTTCAAATTTTTTTTTTTTCAAAATTTTTTTTTTCAAAATTTTTTTTTTCAAAATTTTTTTTTTCAAAATTTTTTTTTCAAAAATTTTTTTTTCAAAATTTTTTTTTCAAAATTTTTTTTTTCAAAAATTGTTTTTTCAAATTTTTTTTTTTTCAAAATTTTTTTTTTCAAATTTTTTTTTTTCAAAATTTTTTTTTCAAAAATTTTTTTTTCAAAATTTTTTTTTTCAAAATTTTTTTTTCAAAATTTTTTTTTCAAAAATTTTTTTTTCAAATTTTTTTTTTCAAAATTTTTTTTTTCAAAAATTTTTTTTCAAAAATTTTTTTTAAAATTTTTTTTTTTCAAAATTTTTTTTTTCAAAAATTTTTTTTTCAAAATTTTTTTTTTCAAAATTTTTTTTTCAAAATTTTTTTTTTTTTAAATTTTTTTTTCAAAATTTTTTTTTTTAAATTTTTTTTTTTCAAAAATTTTTTTTCAAAAATTTTTTTTTTCAAAAATTTTTTTTTTCAAAATTTTTTTTTCAAATTTTTTTTTTCAAAATTTTTTTTTCAAAATTTTTTTTTTCAAAATTTTTTTTTTCAAATTTTTTTTTTCAAAATTTTTTTTTTCAAATTTTTTTTTCAAAATTTTTTTTTCGAAAATTTTTTTTTTCGAAAATTTTTTTTTTCAAAATTTTTTTTTCAAAAATTTTTTTTTTCAAATTTTTTTTTTCAAAATTTTTTTTCAAAATTTTTTTTTTCAAAATTTTTTTTTCAAAAATTTTTTTTTTTTTATTTTTTTAAAAATTTTTTTCAAAATTTTTTTTTCAAAATTTTTTTTTCAAAATTTTTTTTTCAAATTTTTTTTTTCAAAATTTTTTTTTTCAAAAATTTTTTTTCAAAATTTTTTTTTCAAATTTTTTTTTTTTCAAAAATTATTTTTCAAAAATTTTTTTTTCAAATTTTTTTTTCAAAAATTTTTTTTTTAAAATTTTTTTAAAAATTTTTTTCAAAATTTTTTTTTCAAAATTTTTTTTTTCAAAATTTTTTTTTCAAAAATTTTTTTTTCAAAATTTTTTTTTTCAAAAATTTTTTTTTTCAAAAATTGTTTTTTCAAATTTTTTTTTTTCAAAATTTTTTTTTTCAAATTTTTTTTTTCAAAATTTTTTTTTCAAAATTTTTTTTTCAAAATTTTTTTTTTCAAAATTTTTTTTTCAAAATTTTTTTTTCAAATTTTTTTTTCAAAATTTTTTTTTTCAAAATTTTTTTTTTCAAAAATTTTTTTTTCAAAAATTTTTTTTTCAAAATTTTTTTTTTCAAAATTTTTTTTTTCAAAATTTTTTTTTCAAAATTTTTTTTTTCAAAATTTTTTTTTTCAAAAATTTTTTTTTTCAAATTTTTTTTTCAAAATTTTTTTTTTAAAATTTTTTTTTTTCAAAAATTTTTTTTTCAAAAATTTTTTTTTTTCAAAATTTTTTTTTTTCAAAATTTTTTTTTCAAATTTTTTTTTTCAAAATTTTTTTTTTCAAAATTTTTTTTTCAAAATTTTTTTTTTCAAAATTTTTTTTTTCAAAATTTTTTTTCTCAAAATTTTTTTCAAAAATTTTTTCGAAAATTTTTTTCAAAATTTTTTTCGAAAATTTTTTTTCAAAATTTTTTTGTTTTTTTCGAAAATTTTTTTTCAAAATTTTTTTCAAAAATGTTTTTTCAAAATTTTTTTCAAAATTTTTTTCGAAAATTTTTTTTCAAAATTTTTTAAATTTTTTTAAAAATATTTTCGAAAATTTTTTTTCAAAATTTTTTTCGAAATTTTTTTTTTCAAAATTTTTTTTGAAAATTTTTTTTCAAAATTTTTTTCGAAAATTTTTTTTCAAAATTTTTTTCAAATTTTTTTTCGAAAATTTTTTTCAAAATTTTTTTCGAAATTTTTTTTTTCAAAATTTTTTTCAAAATTTTTTTCGAAAATTTTTTTAAAAATTTTCTTCGAAATTTTTTTCAAAATTTTTTATCAAAATTTTTTTCGAAAATTTTTTTCAAAATGTTTTTCGAAATTTTTTTCAAAATTTTTTATAAAATTTTTTTCGAAAATTTTTTTAAAAATTTTTTTCGAAAATTTTTTTCGAAAATTTTTTTTCAAAATTTTCTTCGAAAATTTTTTTTCAAATTTTTTTTTCAAAATTTTTTTCAAAATTTTTTTTCAAAATTTTTTTCAAAATTTTTTTCGAAAATTTTTATTTCGTAATTTTTTTCAAAATTTTTTTCAAAATTTTTTTCAAAATTTTTTTTCAAAATTTTTTTTCAAAATTTTTTTCAAAATTTTTTTCAAAAATTTTTTTTCTCAAAATTTTTTTTTCTCAAATTTTTTTTTTTCAAAATTTTTTTTTTCAAAATTTTTTTCAAAAATGTTTTCGAAAATTTTTTTTCAAAATTTTTTTCGAAATTTTTTTTTCAAAATTTTTTTTGAATTTTTTTTTTCAAAATTGTTTTCGAAATTTTTTTTTCAGAATTTTTTTCAAATTTTTTTTCAAAATTTTTTTCGAAATTTTTTTTTCAAAATTTTTTTTTCAAAATTTTTTTTTCAAAATTTTTTTTTTTAGTTTTTTTTTCAAATTTTTTTTTCATAATTTTTTTTTTCAAAATTTTTTTTTCAAATTTTTTTTTTCAAAATTTTTTTTTTTCAAAATTTTTTTTTCAAAATTTTTTTTTTCAAAATTTTTTTTTTCAAAATTTCTTTTTTCAATAATTTTATTTTTCAAAATTTTTTTTTCAAATTTTTTTTTTCAAAATTTTTTTTTTCAAAAATTTTTTTTTAAAAATTTTTTTTTTCAAAATTTTTTTTTTCAAAAATTATTTTTTTAAAATTTTTTTTTCAAAATTTTTTTTTTCAAATTTTTTTTTTCAAAATTTTTTTTTTCAAATTTTTTTTTTCAAAATTTTTTTTTTCAAAATTTTTTTTCAAAATTTTTTTTTCAAAATTTTTTTTCTCAAAATTTTTTTTTCTCAAAATTTTTTTTTTCAAAATTTTTTTTTCCAAATTTTTTTTCAAAAATTTTTTCAAATTTTTTTTCAAAAATTTTTTCGAAAATTTTTTTTCAAAATTTTTTTCGAAATTTTTTTTTCAAAATTTCTTTTGAAAATTTTTTTTCAAAATTTTTTTCGAAATTTTTTTTTTCAGAATTTTTTTCAAATTTTTTTTCAAAATTTTTTTCGAAATTTTTTTTTTCAAAATTTTTTTCAAAATTTTTTTTTTTCAAAATTTTTTTTTTCAAAATTTTTTTTTTCCAAATTTTTTTTTTCAAAATTTTTTTTTTCAAAATTTTTTTTTTCAAAATTTTTTTCGAAAATTTTTTTCAAAATTTTTTTCGAAAATTTTTTTCAAAATTGTTTTCGAAATTTTTTTTCAAAATTTTTTTAAAATTTTTTTCAAAAATTTTTTTCAAAATTTTTTTCAAAATTTTTTTCAAAAATTTTTCGAAAATTTTTTTCAATATTTTTTTCGAAAATTTTTTTCAAATTTTTTTTCGAAAATGTTTTTCAAAATTTTTTTCGAAAATGTTTTTTCAAAATTTTTTTTCAAAATTTTTTTGTTTTTTTCGAAAATTTTTTTTCAAAATTTTTTTCAAAAATTTTTTTTCAAAATTTTTTCAAAATTTTTTTCAAAAATTTTTTTTCAAAATTTTTTAAATTTTTTTAAAAATATTTTTCGAAATTTTTTTTGAAATTTTTTTTCGAAAATTTTTTTCGAAAATTTTTTTTCAAAATTTTTTTTGAAAATTTTTTTTCCAAATTTTTTTCGAAATTTTTTTTTCAAATTTTTTTCAAATTTTTTTCGAAAATTTTTTTTCAAAATTTTTTTCGAAATTTTTTTTTCAAAATTTTTTTTGAAATTTTTTTTTCAAAATTTTTTTCGAAAATTTTTTTCAAAATTTTTTTCAAATTTTTTTTCGAAAATTTTTTTCAAAATTTTTTTCGAAATTTTTTTTTTCAAAATTTTTTTCAAAATTTTTTTCGAAAATTTTTTTAAAAATTTTCTTCGAAATTTTTTTCAAAATTTTTTATCAAAATTTTTTTCGAAAATTTTTTTTTTTTTCAAAAATTATTTTTTCAAAAATTAAAATTTTTTTTCAAAAATTTTTTTTTCAAAAATTTTTTTTTTAAAATTTTTTTTTTCAAAATTTTTTTTTTCAAAAATTTTTTTTTCAAAATTTTTTTTTCAAAATTTTTTTTTTCAAAATTTTTTTTTTCAAAATTTTTTTTTTCAAAATTTTTTTTTTCAAAATTTTTCTTTTCAAAATTTTTTTTTTCAAAATTTTTTTTTTCAAAATTTTTTTTTTCAAAATTTTTTTTTTCAAATTTTTTTTTTTCAAAATTTTTTTTTTCAAAATTTTTTTTCAAATTTTTTTTTCAAAATTTTTTTTTCCAAAATTTTTTTTTTCAAAATTTTTTTTTTTCAAAATTTTTTTTTTCAAAATTTTTTTTTCAAAATTTTTTTTTCAAAATTTTTTTTTTCAAAATTTTTTTTTTCAAAATTTTTTTTTTTCAAAATTTTTTTTTTCAAAATTTTTTTTCAAAATTTTTTTTTTCAAAATTTTTTTTTCAAAATTTTTTTTTTCAAAATTTCTTTTTCAAAATTATTTTTTTCAAAAATTTTTTTTCCAAATTTTTTTTTCAAAATTTTTTTTTTCAAAATTTTTTTTTTCAAAATTTTTTTTTTCAAAAATTTTTTTTTTCAAAAATTTTTTTTTCGTAAATTTTTTTTTCAAATTTTTTTTTTTCAAAATTTTTTTTTCAAAATTTTTTTTTTCAAAATTTTTTTTTTCAAAATTTTTTTTTTCAAAATTTTTTTTTTCAAAATTTTTTTTTTCAAAATTTTTTTTTTCAAAATTTTTTTTTTCAAAATTTTTTTTTTCAAATTTTTTTTTTCAAAATTTTTTTCGAAAATTTTTTTCAAAATTTTTTTCGAAAATTTTTTTCAAAATTTTTTTCGAAATTTTTTTTCAAAATTTTTTAAAAATTTTTTTCAAAAATTTTTTTTCAAAATTTTTTTTCAAAATTTTTTTCAAAAATTTTTTCGAAAATTTTTTTCAATATTTTTTTCGAAAATTTTTTTCAAATTTTTTTTCGAAAATTTTTTTTCAAAATTTTTTTCGAAAATTTTTTTTCAAAATTTTTTTTCAAAATTTTTTTGTTTTTTTCGAAAATTTTTTTTCAAAATTTTTTTCAAAATTTTTTTTTCAAAATTTTTTTCAAAATTTTTTTCGAAAATTTTTTTTCAAAATTTTTTAAATTTTTTTAAAAATATTTTTCGAAATTTTTTTTGAAATTTTTTTTCGAAAATTTTTTTCGAAAATTTTTTTTCAAAATTTTTTTTGAAAATTTTTTTTCCAAATTTTTTTCGAAATTTTTTTTTCAAAATTTTTTTCAAATTTTTTTTCGAAAATTTTTTTTCAAAATTTTTTTCGAAATTTTTTTTTTCAAAATTTTTTTTGAAATTTTTTTTTCAAAATTTTTTTCGAAAATTTTTTTTCAAAATTTTTTTCAAATTTTTTTTCGAAAATTTTTTTCAAAATTTTTTTCGAAATTTTTTTTTCAAAATTTTTTTCAAAATTTTTTTCGAAAATTTTTTTAAAAATTTTCTTCGAAATTTTTTTCAAAATTTTTTATCAAAATTTTTTTCGAAAAATTTTTTTTTTTCAAAAATTATTTTTTCAAAAATTTTTTTTTTCAAAAATTTTTTTTTCAAAAATTTTTTTTTCAAAATTTTTTTTTTCAAAATTTTTTTTTTCAAAAATTTTTTTTTCAAAATTTTTTTTTTCAAAATTTTTTTTTCAAAATTTTTTTTTTCAAAATTTTTTTTTCAAAATTTTTTTTTTCAAAATTTTTCTTTTTCAAAATTTTTTTTTTCAAAATTTTTTTTTTCAAAATTTTTTTTTTCAATAATTTTATTTTTCAAAATTTTTTTTTCAAATTTTTTTTTTCAAAATTTTTTTTTTCAAAAATTTTTTTTTAAAAATTTTTTTTTCAAATTTTTTTTTTCAAAAATTATTTTTTTCAAAATTTTTTTTTCAAAATTTTTTTTTTCAAAATTTTTTTTTTCAAAATTTTTTTTCAAAATTTTTTTTTCAAAATTTTTTTTCTCAAAATTTTTTTTCTCAAAATTTTTTTTTTCAAAATTTTTTTTTTTCAAAATTTTTTTTTTCAAAATTTTTTTTTTCAAAATTTTTTTTTTCAAAATTTTTTTTTTCAAATTTTTTTTTTTCAAATTTTTTTTTTTCAAAATTTTTTTTTCAAAATTTTTTTTTCAAAATTTTTTTTTCAAAATTTTTTTTTCAAAATTATTTTTTTCAAAAATTTTTTTTCCAAAATTTTTTTTTTCAAAAAAATTTTTTTTTTTAATTTTTTTTTTCAAATTTTTTTTTTTCAAAATTTTTTTTTCAAAATTTTTTTTTTCAAAATTTTTTTTTTCAAAATTTTTTTTTTCAAAATTTTTTTTTTCAAAATTTTTTTTTTCAAAATTTTTTTTTCAAAATTTTTTTTTTTCAAAATTTTTTTTTCAAAATTTTTTTTTTTCAAATTTTTTTTTTTCAAATTTTTTTTTTTCAAAATTTTTTTTTTCAAAATTTTTTTTTCAAAATTTTTTTTTTCAAAATTTTTTTTTTCAAAATTTTTTTTTTCAAAATTTTTTTTTTCAAAATTTTTTTTTTCAAAATTTTTTTTTTTCAAAATTTTTTTTTTCAAAATTTTTTTTTTCAAAATTTTTTTTTTCAAAATTTTTTTTTCAAATTTTTTTTTTTCAAAATTTTTTTTTTCAAAATTTTTTTTTCAAAATTTTTTTTTCAAAATTTTTTTTTTCAAAATTTTTTTTTCAAAAATTTTTTTTCCAAAATTTTTTTTTTTAAATTTTTTTTTTCAAAAATTTTTTTTTAAAAATTTTTTTTTTCAAAATTTTTTTTTTCAAAATTTTTTTTTACAAATTTTTTTTTTCAAATTTTTTTTTTCAATTTTTTTTTTTTCAAAATTTTTTTTTCAAAATTTTTTTTTTCAAAATTTTTTTTTTCAAAATTTTTTTTTTCAAAATTTTTTTTTTCAAAATTTTTTTTTCAAAATTTTTTTTTTTCAAAATTTTTTTTTCAAAATTTTTTTTTTCAAAACTTTTTTTTTCAAAATTTTTTTTCAAAATTTTTTGTTCAAAATTTTTTTTCTCAAAATTTTTTTTTTTAAAATTTTTTTTTTCAAAATTTTTTTTTTCAAAATTTTTTTCAAAAATTTTTTCGAAAATTTTTTTTCAAAATTTTTTTCGAAATTTTTTTTTCAAAATTTCTTTTGAAAATTTTTTTTCAAAATTTTTTTCGAAATTTTTTTTTCAGAATTTTTTTCAAATTTTTTTTCAAAATTTTTTTCGAAATTTTTTTTTTCAAAATTTTTTTCAAAATTTTTTTTTTTCAAAATTTTTTTTTTCCAAATTTTTTTTTTCAAAATTTTTTTTTTTTCAAAATTTTTTTTTTCAAAATTTTTTTTTTCAAAATTTTTTTTTTCAAAATTTTTTTTTCAAAATTTTTTTTTTCAAAAATTTTTTTTCAAAAATTTTTTTTTCAATTTTTTTAAATTTTTTTTTCAAATTTTTTTTTCAAAATTTTTTTTTTCAAAATTTTTTTTTTCCAAAAATTTTTTTTTCAAAAATTTTTTTTTTCAAAATTTTTTTTTTCAAAAATTTTTTTTTCAAAATTTTTTTTTTCAAAATTTTTTTTTTCAAAATTTTTTTTTTCAAAATTTTTTTTTTCAAATTTTTTTTTTTCAAAAATTTTTTTTTCAAAAATTTTTTTTTTTCAAATTTTTTTTTTT